>CM060109.1:23494346-23534100 GCA_030522415.1 Channallabes apus
ATACATCTTGTTCGACAATTTGGTAAACAGGGCTCAGGACGTGCAGACCTTACTTTACCCAGTGGTGTCCATGCTACACCTCAGGGTCAGCTTTACTTGGTTGATTGTGGGAATGCCCGCGTTCAGGTAATTGATCAGTATGGCAATGTTTTCCAGCAAGTGACTTCTCCAAGTAATGACCCTGGAAGCTCGTCAAGATGTTGCCGCAATTATTTTGATGTCGCTGTCAATTCCAAAGGTCTCATTGCTCTGAGTTGCGCAGCTGAACGAGCCCTCCTCATCTTTAATCGACATGGACGCCTGCTCCAAACCTTTGGAGGGGGACCTTATATTTCAGGGGTGCCACGAGATGAGCTGGAAGCACCCAGGGGAGTGACAGTGACACAAAAAGATGAATTTCTTGTTGCAGATATTCGTAAAGGCACATTAACTTCCCTAAGACTTGAGCCAAAAACTGGCTCAAGGCTGGAGCGAACAGTAGTCACTGGTTTCCAAAGACCATACCTTGTGACAGCATGTCTACACACAGGTCTTATGGCAGTGTCTGAGCGGGGCAGTGAGACAGGTCGAGAACCCTGTGTGAAGGTTCTGGGACCTGATTGGAATATTCTACGCATCCTGGGAGTTTGTTCTAGTATGGGACCTGTCCTCACCAGCCCATGGGGACTCTGCATTGATAGCGATGGAGCAATACTAGTAGCAGACTGGGCAGAGCAGCATTGTGTGGTGCTATACCCACCTGAAGGGATGGGCAGAATAATGGTTACTGAGGGACTAAGCAGCCCCAGAGGGCTTGCCTTGCTTCCCAATGGGTTCTTAGTGGTTTCAGACAGCATGCATCACTGCATCAAGATATACCGGTACAAATAAATAATTACTTCAAACCAAGTCATGTCATTTCTCTAGATAGTACCACATTGGGAAATCATTCACTAAACAGCCATAACAATGAAACCCCAATTATTGTGTGCATTCCCCTTTTGCCACTTGGGCAGCTCTGGCCTCTGACTATATCAGCATGATTACAAAAGACGTTTGTACTCTGGGGGTGTGCTGTGTTGTCCGGAACTGAGACATTAGCGGATGGTCCTTTGGGTGCCGTGGGCTGCATTATGGGGCCTCCCATGATCAGACTTGTTTATCCATAGGTGCTCGGTAGGATTAAGGTCTGGTATATGGCAGGGTGTGATACACTGCATGCTCTGATGCCTTTCTATTATGACCAGCATTGACTTTTCTGTGTGATCAGACCAGACAGCATAACCTTTGGTCCCCACAGGAGTAAATGAGACTTGGGTGCCCATTGTCCTGTCACCAGTTTACTAGTATATAATTAATAATGTTATTCAGTTCAACTTACAGAGGTGTTATTGGTGATGCTGATCAATGGACGGCAAAGTGTTAGGCTGTGCCGCCTAGGGACTTTTTTTTACATACCATAATAGCCCCCCTCCACATATAAGTAATGCATAAACTTGAATGAAATCCTACAATTGCACATTTCATCACTTCATCATACACTTCAAATCATACAATTCTACACACTGTGACCTCTATTTAGAATCTAATTCTTCAAAGGTAACTTGCAAGCTGTCCTTGCATAGGATGCTGTTTGCATGGTAAAGATACCCATACTGTATACTGTATACACACACAACAGGACAAAAACCTCTCCTACTGTCTTATGGTATTTACTGAGCTGTATTGTAATTTCCGCTGGCCAACTTAATGTGTTTCCAGCCCATCTCTTTCACTGACATCATTGCACAAACGAGTCACAAGTTGTTTTTTGTAATGCATAAGTGTAAAAATAATTTTTAATGGAGTATCTGTTATATGGAGTATATGGACTATTGTCTCTTGATTATTTTGACCTGAAGATCAAATTGTTTCAACTGTATTTTGTTGTGTTAACTTTTCTTTCATTATGAACGCTTGTATAATTTGACAAATGTCAATCTAATCATAAATTGTGTGGTTAATGCAGTGTTAGAATATCATTTGCTATAATTACTGTATGTATGCTTTATTTAGTACCCTTTTTTAATCTGCCCCTCTACAGGTGTCACATTGTGAGAATTCCTCAGTGTAAAAACAGAAGGTAACATCACGTAAAGGGTGTATTACTCTCCAGGCAACCATCTGGCATGAAAGGAGAGTTGTGTATTGATGTGTTATAACGGGGCATTGCAACATAAGCAATTCTCAATCAAAAACAGACACATTCTTCAATGTTGTGGGGGTGGATGGTGTTTATGTATGAGCACATTTAGCATTAGCTTGATAAAAAGGAATTTAAAAACCATGTTGGGTGTTTGATATTCTCTATGTCAGGTTTCAACAATTGTTGGAATGTAGTTTGTCATGAGTCTTTACTTAAGACACTCTTAGACATAACTGTGGAATCTTGAGATCCCTCTCCAAAATCTCAACTAGGTCTCAAACTAATGTGGATCCCCACCCCTATATTAGTTTAGAAAAACTGAAAGCCTCCCACAGAGAGCAGGAGATGATGACTAACAGCACACAGACACACTGTTCATATATGAACACAGCTGTTTCGCTCATGCTTTTAGATTAGGGACAATGTCATTCAAGTTCCTCTTAAAGCGGTGTGGATTTAAGCTTTATTGAAAATGACATATCTAATTATTATTTATGGCAACAAATAGTCACAGTGACTAAGAGTGCCAATAAAGTTACATAAATTTGCCTTTGAACTGAAGAATTTGTAATCATTTCTTGGGTTTTAAAATAAGCAATATTTACATTATAGACTTTTAGTTTGGTTCTTCAAAATGTACTGTTTAATCTAACCCATATTTCTCTTCCCTCCTGTGTACTGACCTTTAACAGAATGTCAGTTCCACTCAGTTACCTATTTCAAACAAATACTAGGTTCACAGTGTATTAGAAAAGCTTTCACACTATTTGAGATAAGGGTATAAATGTGAGAAAATACAGGTAGATGAATTGTCCCATATAAAACTGTTAGCTTGTGGACAAAGGCTACACAGAAACCAGATTAACCTGTTCTAACTTGAATTCGGTTGGGAAATAAAAAAAAAAAAGGCAATGTTGCTGAGTTATGTATACTTATACCAGCACCATGCACAATACTATGCACCTACTGCGGCAGTGCAGTGGCTGTGCTGAGAGTGGGCAAATAATGTGGTTCTATGGTGTCCAGTTTTCACCGGGGGAGCTCTTAGACAAATTACCTATCAGCATACCAATACAATATAAAAAGAAATCATCATAATAGTCTAGGATTGCTAAACTCTTTGTAAACCAATTTAAGTTCCATAATACTGCAAAATCGATTGTCTCCATTATTGTACTTCATCATTTGTTACATAGAAACAACTTAAAAAAAAAAAAGTCCAGACTGCCTCATTGCCTCCCCAAAACTGGCAACCTAACAGCAGGGCAAGACAGTACACAGACCCTCCTGACTAAACAAATCTTATAAAAATAAAATAAAAATCGATTGTGTGTACACAGCAAATCGATAGGTATAAAATATTTACTGTTACCACATGGTTGTTATTGATACTGCATTTATACGGGAGTTCTATAAATATGAAATGAATATAGAGTAACTACATTTTAGAGAAAGTATGGCCAAATGAGTCATTTATTTTGCTCCACTAGTGGAAACAGATCCCTAGAAGCAACACATATTTATATAGGTTCCCATTTGTACATTTTAGTTAAAGGTTACTACATTTACTGTAGTAACAGTTTTAATGTCGCTAGAATTGGAATTGGCAGAATTGGATTTTTATGTGGTGAACAAGTATAACCACAGTAAAACAATACTGAAACATTGCTCATCCAAACAAATTATACTAAACTTATTATATTAAACAATATGCTGTATTACATTAGTTAACAGTTAAACGTTTGTGTACATACTGTGGACATTGCTGCATGTGATGTGTGTGTGTGTGTGTGTGTGTGTGTGTGTGTGTGTGTGTGTGTACTGTAGGTGGCATTTTGACTTGTTTGCCCTATTTGCTTTAGAGGATTTTTTTTGTAAGTAACAGGTTTTGGAGAGACAATAAAACAGTTCACTGAGTAGTGAGAAAGAGAAGGAGAGAATGTACCACAATGGATATAAAAACAAAAAAAAAGTTCATGGGAGAATGTCTGATATTTTCACACATACTGAAAAAGACAAGCAAAAAAACTGAGCAAACATTTTTACACAGTCAAAGATAAAATGTATAGTACAATATTTTATATACACAAAGAATGTTAGCATGTAAGACACATAGGAAATTTAACTGACCCCAATTTTGTACTGATTTTATAGTGATGACGAAGGTAATTGTGTTTGAGACCTATAGAGAGAAAAGGAAATGCTTGCTTTTTTTTAACAGCAAGTTTGTCACAGTGCATAACAAAGTCTATGATGGAATGTCACTTAAAAGTAAATCTTTATGAACAATTTTTTTTAACATTAGTCATTTTATCATTAAAAGTATAATAATAAAGAATGTATTTACACTGATTTATATATTAAAAACAAAGTATATTGCATCTATCAAGTTTAAAATCCCTTCTTTTTTCCTAGAACCTCTTTCTCATGTAGTGGCACTGTTCCTGCTATTATCCAGGTTGTTGGCAACTTTCCCTTCTTCTTTCTCTTTCCAACTGTAATATCTCCCTAAATCCTTAATTTCTTTTAATCCATGTAATACAACCTGCCTTTAAGTATTGAAAAAATCTGGCTGAGCAGTTCTTTCATTCACTGCTTACACAAAAGGATATCAATCACAACGAATACAATGAAAACAAATTTAAATATATTAAAATATAGTATGGTAACACCAAGCTCAAGTTCACAGCCTTAAAATGGCATACAAATGGTTATCATCACTGATAACCTGAACATCTCTTTAAAGGAATACAAAATATGCAGAAAGACAGTTAACAATGGTTATGGTGTTTTTGCTGGTTACTTTGGTTAAGTGTTGATGCGAGAGTCTTTTTTCATTCCCCTACTAAAACACATTGCAGATAAATAAATGGTATCCTCTGTCACTGTGTAGATTATATTGCAAAAAGAAATAACTGCATTAAAAGGTGCTTTGTTATACGGGGTGTCTCTTTAGTCTAGTATCATATGAGAAAATATCACTCGAACAAATGCTTATATTTTTAATTTTCTAAATCTTTTAGGTTGATTTGCTATGAGCAGAGTTACTTCGAGTCATTCTTCTTTGCTTAAATACATCATAGTCTATTAAAAAAAATAACAATATGATGCTGGACCTAACAGACACCCTGTACCGTGCATAGACTATGAATAGTCTACGCATGCTCTGACTTGGGCCACTTGAAAGCAACTATACTGTATACAACCCTGTCATATGTGTGCAAATAAAAAATATATTAGGCTTGTCTTCCTTTTTGAAATGATCTTTGATCACGTCATAGCATTTTCCTGCATGTAACCACATTCCTCAGTTGTGTTTCTTTGTAAGAATATTTTCTGTGATTGTGCGGGTATTTGAGTGAAGGGGAGCTGTTGGTTGTCCATGGTGACTAGCCATCACATATTCAGGAAGATACACTGCATAGGGCCTTTGAAGTCCATCAACTCTTTGCTTCTGCTTTGCTGCTCCTTAGGCCCACCTCACAATATTTTTAAGGAAGTCAAAGGATATTGTGTGGATGGTCTGCTGGCCTGATCTCATAGAGAGTTATCCACTTCCCTGAGTGACTTACATACTGATATTCTTCATAGCACCTTTTCCTCCTTGAACTCCTAATTATAACAGGTTGCCTAGAATAGACAAAGTTGTCATTAGCATTCCAAACATTCTCTCCTGGAAGACTGTAAAGAACAAAATGTCTCTTCCTCTTTGCTTTGTAATTACTCTAAATCTGTTAATTTTTCAGGTTCAGTTTTAAAAGAAGCTTTTTAAGATACTCATAAAAACTAACATATGCCCTTACCTTAGAGTGGTGTTTCCCTCTTGTAAAGTGCTGCACTGGTTGGCCCCTCGAACTGCAATTTAATGGCCTGTTTGAGATTAAGCTGAGGGTCAGTGGTAGTTATGAACATAGATTCCTCTAGTAAGGCACCATGTGGAGAGATGGCTGAAAGGTCAAAAGTTGGAGAAATTGTTGTTTTTTTAAGTCCATCCCAGCTCTCTTTTTGCACATTGGACTGAAAATTAAGTGGGGTATAGCCTAATCGTGGACTGTCTGTATTTATTGCCTGTCTAATACCGCCCTCTTGGTTTGGTGTCAACCCTAGAGACATTATTACTGAGTTCCATTTGCAACTTCCAAATTTTAGAGGGCTGTTTTCTAGCTCATTCTCTATTAACTGAGGTGTTTGGGGCTTCAGGATATAGTCAGAAGTATGTGACAATCCAAGGCATTTAAGAGGAACATGTAAATCCTGTGTTCCAAAGATCGTGCACTGTGCATGAGTAGTAGTATCTTTGGAAACAGTTTTTTGCATGTTCCTTGCCGTGGTTCTCTGTAGGCTAGAAGGGTTTGAGACATGCAGAGGCAAGGTTGAGGGCCGACTGCGGCAGCGTGGTAGTGAGTGCTGTTGAATCTGCTGTGTAAAGCTTAAGCTGTCTGCAGGCACAGTCTGCACCGTGGCTAGAGAGTGACACGTGGATGAAGATGTCTGAGAACCAAGAACTGAATGGAATCTCTCAGCTGTAGAAGTGGGTGAGCAAGAGGCTGACAACGAGTTTGATGAGGTGGAGGAAGTGGCTGGGTCACCATTTCTAGATACCTCCAAAGAGCTGATGGAAACCTGAGTTTTCAGTATGGTGGAACAGGAGGAGCCTGGTGTTTCACAGAGTGAGGGTGGGAATCCAAGAAATGGGTTTGCACCATAACTCTCTAGTAGGCGGACAATGCTAAAATGACCTCTCTTTCCTGCAACTTTTACTGGGCTGCGGCCATAGTGATCCACAAGATCTGGTTTAGCACCATTTTCCAAAAGTATGGCCACAATTTCAGTGTGTCCTTCCTGAGCAGCAATACTGAGTGCTGTGGCACCTTGCTTTTTGCAAGCCAAATCAACATTTATGCCCCTAGCTCTGAGGAGCAATCTGCCAGTATCCTTGTTCCCCCTCCATGCCACAGAGTGTAGTGGTGGTCGACCTTCTGAGTCCAGAGCATTAGGGTCTGCACCATGTCTGAGCAACAGCTCAACCCCATCTAAGTCACCTTGCCAAGCTGCTACATGAAGTGCTGTACGACCCTCTGCATCTCTTGATTCTAGTGGAACCCCCCCTTTCTCTATAAGTAAAGTTGCTATATCCAAACAGCCTTCCAGAATTAGCAAGTACAACAGAGGTCTTCCTTCTGCATCTCGAACATCAGTGTCAGCTCCCCGTCTCAAGAGCAGTTCTACCACATCCCCATGCCCTTGAAGGGCTGCTGCACTGAGTGCAGAGTGTCCATTATACCCTCGATGATCAATAGGTGATTTACGGTCAAGCAGATGTCTTACTGTACTGCAGTGACCTTCCTGTGCTGCCAGAATGAGTGGGGTTCGACCCTCCACGTCCAGTTCGCCAACTCTAGCCATACTACCTTTCTCCGTGAGTACAGTACAAATACTCTTGTGGCCCTCACAGGCAGCTGTATGCAGTGGAGTCCAGCCTAAATCATCTTTATGATTTTCATCCAGGCCTCGATCCAGCAGGGCTCGCACAACTTCTACACTACCCTTAGAGGCGGCTAAGGACAGTGCTGTGCGACCCTCCCCATCAATACCATCTACAGCTGCCCCCCAAAATAGCAAGCGGTTCACTGTGCTTGCATGGCCCATGGTTGCAGCTGCAAGGAGAGGTGTTATGGCTGAGGGGTAGGCTCCAGCACTCTCATCCACATCAGCACCAGCCTCCAGGAGGAGCTCTACCACTTCCTCATGTCCCTCATAGGAGGCAAGGAGTAAAGGTGTCATCCCATCTTTATCCTTATGCTCTGGATTAGCACCCCTTTCCAACAAGAGACTTACAACCTCTCCATGTCCTCTTCCCCCTGTTGCTGATGGCACACAAAGCGCAGCCACTGAGAGCGCAGTTCGTCCATCGCCATCTGCCAAATCCACTTCTGCACCAGCATCCAGCAATATCTCTACTGCCTCCTTATGCCCCATGTAGGCAGCAGCAATGAGTGGTGTACGGCCTTCATGGTCCATGCTATCAACTTTAGCACTATGGCCAAGGAGAGTAAGCAAGATCTCCTCATGACCCCCCCAAGCAGCAGCTCGTAAAGCAGTACGCCCATCTGGATCACAACCATCTACCTCTGCTCCTGCCTCAAGCAGCATCTTCACTGCTTCCTTATGACCGCCCCATGAGGCTGATCTCAGAGCAGTCCATCCTTCACTGTCTGCATGCTCCAGCAATGTTCGACCAGTATCAGTCTGTTGATCATGAATCCAATCTAGGATAACCTGAAGTACTCCCACATGGCCCTGCCTGGCTGCAAGTGTTAATGGTGTCTGGCGCTGGTTGTCACTTAGAGCAGGGTCTGCTCCACGACACAGTAGTAGTGCAGTTATATCTACAAGCCCTGAGTGAGCTGCAGTAGAAAGCAGAGTTCGTCCATTTGATGGGTCTGTCCTGTTTATATTAACCCCACTATCCAAAAGTGCTCGTACAGAGTCCTCTCTTTGCAGCGCCCTTCTCACTATTGCTCTCCCCTTACCCACACAGTGTACACCTACACTTGGACCATTGTCTGGGGAACAGGTCGGGGGGTACACACCACTTTTCATCAAAAGCTGTAACACATCCTGTTGAACCAGCACAGGTGTTTTTCTAGAAAGGATATGTTGAGGTACAGGAGCAGAAGAGCCCCTGCCACTGCTAAGCATGGGAACTCCAGTCCAAAGCATCCATAGTGCAAGCAATGCAGGATCACCCGAATGTATTCCACTGCTTAAGAGGTGATGGCCCATTTGGCATATCTTTTCGGTGTTAAGGTTTTTAGATTTCAATGACAGGGCCATGGCAAGTGAAAGGTGTCCATCTTTTGTACTGCACAAAAACTTCTGTGTGCAGTACTTTACATCAGTTAGCCACTCTGCAAAGCTACTATGGAACAAGAGCTTACTCCCATTTGGCCCATCAACAATCAGTGCTGTTAAAGCACGCATTTGTGACAGAAAGTCCTCATGTACCAGGCAAGCATCCCTAGTTTGTGCAGCAGTAAAGAGTTCGTCAAGATTTAGAGGTTGTGGGGATGCCAGAATAATGTTGAGCAAGGACCTAACATGGACAAAGAGTCTTCGAGGAAAAAGCCGCTGACAGAGCCACAAATATAGGCCATTTAGTGTACCTGGTATGTCCCGGATTTCTCTGAGCCCTACCAAACCACTTGCTACACCATCCAGCACTCGCTCAAGGAACAGAAAGCATCCACCACTTTTGATATGCAGTAAGTTAAGCATGTCGGCTGTCTCTGGTGTGAGAAGCCGCCGCAGTGTCCCTTCCTGGTCTAGCCTTCGAAGAATATAATGTTGAACATCTTGCACAGCTGCAGGTTTCCGCAAGTCATCTAGACACAGCTTTCGAAACCCTGCATGACAAAGATGAGAGAGATTTAATTTTATGGAAGATTAACAGAACAGCAGAATGATGGAAGATTTCCCTGCTGAGTTTTCTTATACAGTAGTTCTTTCTGATCATGAACAGAATTACTATAAATGTTAAGTCTATGCTCAAATTGCAATAAATCTAAAGCCAAAATACTAAAGCAATGACAGGTTGTAATAACTACATGATTCAGATGTCGGCTGCACTGGGATAAACAAAATGTAGTGCAGAATTGCTGAATATACACTTAATTGTTTTTTAAAACTGGAAAAACACTAATTGCACTTTTCCAATAAACAGCATGGCTTGGCATGACTCGCCAACCAAGACAAGTCCAGGAAATCTTGTATCCTGTCTGAGAGCGTGTCATCACATAAAAATATTCAGGAAAGGAGCTGTCTGATATCAAATAGTGGCCAGTGGCAGACATGTTAAGTAAACTATAAATGACATTGTCATACAAGACAATTACAAAAATTAAGTTATGAATATTACTGTTGATAAATAAACATAAGGAAATATGAAACATAAAACAATATACATTTCCAATGCTTCTTTTTAGGTCTGCCAACAACAAAACATTTCATATTAGAATAAAACTTAGGCATAACATTACATGCTACTCGATTGAATCAATTGTGTTCAACCAATCAATGTTGTGCCCTGTTTATTTAGACCCAAGCTTATGATATTTGGACAAGATGGGTTACCAAAATCAGTATTGTACTGATTATTACCATGACATGCTCACTACCAAGTGTGTACAGGTGTGCATACCTGAAAACATCTTGCAGACAGCTTTATTTTGTCTGCGGGCAGAACAGACAAGGAGAATCCAGGGTGGGAAGTACTGGTGGTGCCTAAGCAGGAGCTCTGCTATTGATGTACTTTGAGCACCTATAGTCCCTACTGTCAGACCTTCACTAACACCAACAGTCCCACCACAGCCAGAATCCAAAGAATCTACCACTAGGTAAACAGGCTGAGATGGAGAAGGTAAAGAGAGCAAAGTCTCCAAAACTGCCCTGAAAGAAACAAGAGTAAGGGAGGATTATTGAAGTATTAATGCAGCATTTAAACACATAATTTTACAATCTTTACATTATTTGTTTGCAATAGCATTTAATAATACCTTTGAATTAACCGTTTCCATATATTTGCAGCTACTGCTCACATTTATTGCATTTCTATTGCATTTATTCTAGGTACAAACCAATCCCTCATATCAGTCCTGAATTGTTTACTGCATCTTTACTAATTGCACATAATACATTTGTTGTTAATGGAAAACATGGATTTTTTTAAATATATATATAAATGGGAGAGTAGAGAACAAAGAGTGAGAAGTAATTAAGGCTTCAATGTTGCATTACTTGCAAATTAGAAATATTTGCCACATGCAAGGAAAAGTGCAAACTATTAACCCTGGATAAACAATCTTGACTTTGACAATGATGTGACTTCTCATTAGCGCTGTGGCAAGAGCGAACCTCATGTCTGTAGACAATTTCAATCTAATAAAAGCCATGTTTGTATGTATTTATTATGCTACAGCATGTACTTGTTAACACAGCCTAGCTGCAGAAGAAACACTAGCCTCTCAACCTCAGATATTTTCACAGTCCATAAAATTTTTTTTTTCAAGATCCAAGCACTGCAACCTTTTGTGATCAGAAGTCAGAAATACCAAATTCCCACATCCAATTATAGAACCTAGTATAAGCGAGGGAAATAACGCAGGGGAGGAAATGGAGGCATCAGGGGAATACAGGGAAGGGGACAAAAACAAAGCGGGTAATGATGCGGAGGGGATGGGATTCAAAGTTTATATTATTCACAGGTTTAGACCCAAAGTGTTTTCAAAGTTTATAGGAAGAGGACAAATATGTAAATGCAAATTTATACATACATGCATACACACACATACCACAAAACAAGAATGAATCTCAGAGCTGGAACAGGACCACAAGAAACTGCAATGGGAAAACAGCCTTCCTTTTACTTTAACACCATTTCTCAGTGAATATCCGCCTCTTTCTTTCACACTCCCCGCACTTGTCTCATCCTCCTCTTTTCTGGCCTGAGGTGTGGCTCATGTGGCATAGTGAGTCAGTGCTATGGAAGCTCAGAGATTTCCTGTGTCTTCATGCATGCTAGAGGATTGTAAGATGTTGGCACAACACCCTTGAGCATGCTGTATACAGCAGACACTTTGATCAAAGTTCAATATTTTCATATTTACCGGCCCTGTTAATCACACAACTAATTCAGGCATATTTAAATTACTGTATTTAATTTAAAGATGTCAGCCTTTAGCTTGATTAATTCATGATCTATTAGAAATTACTTGGCAAAATTAACAAATTTGCCTCTGAATCATAATAATTACAATTCAGTGCAATCCTTGCAATCATGTGGGTTCACTCCAGGCAGTCCTTCCTATTCATCTTCACAAGCTGGTGATGGGTTTGTCTTCTAATAACAATTTACACTGTATATAACAATTTACACTGAATTGATAGGAAAAAGTAGAAAAGTTATGTACGGATTTCGGGTGGACATTATGCACAATATTGCCAAGTTGGGATTTTTAAAACAAACCAAAAAAATGCTCTGATTCACTAGTGTGTGTGGGTTTATTATAAGAGTATACATGGCTCAAGTCACTGGAAAGTGATGACCCTTGACACATGTAAAGATCAGATATACATTCACACACTTACAGTAATAGTCACTCAAATTGGCAATGTCAATAAGCCTACAATGCATGTATTTGGACTGTGAGAGGAAACCAGAGTTCCCAGAGGACACCCACAAACTACTAAGACACTACCTAAAGTCTGTTTTTAAGTCAGATACTAAAAAATGAAAATACACTCTCAAACACACTTTGTCTTGACATCTTGAACTTACAGTATGTAACCTACAGTAATTTAGCATCAAGTACAACTACACTCACTGGAGCACTTTATTAGAAAAACTGCACTAATCCTTTTGCTTTCAAAACAGTTTCAATTCTTCATGGAATGGATTCTGCAATATTTGGAGAACATTCCTTTGGGATTCTTGGTTATGTTGATATGATTGCATCACAATTCCTGCAGAAAATTTTCAGATGCACTTTCATGCTGTGAATCTTCTGTTCTACCACACCCCCTAGGTGTTACACTGTATGCTATTTAGTTCTGGTGAATGGGAAGCCCACTAAATAACAGTGACCTCATTGTTATGTTCATGTAGTCATTAATTGATGTACATGGTCAATAAGATACTCAAACAGGCCGTGCATTCAAGTGATAATCAATTGGTATTACCAGACTCCCAAACCGTTATACCACCTCCACCATCCTGGACTGTTGACACAAGGCAGGTTGAATCCATGGATTTATGCAGCTGCTGCTAAATTCTGACCCTACCATCTTTGTGCCTTTCCGTCAGCTCCACCCAATCTTGCCAGTATCCACTGACCTCTATCAGTGGAACTGCTACAAACTTTATATTTTTTCTTAATTGCACCACTCATACTCGCCATACTCAAACCAAATTGTCTGGTACAACAGTTGTACAATTGTCCCACAGTCAAAATTTACTAATAAAGTTAATAAAAAGGGCTCAGTAAGTGTATATGAAATTTTTGTATATGAAATATTTGCCACAACATTTATTTTTTAAGTTATCTTGGCTTCCAAAGTATAATTTAGATTAATTCGGTAATGAATTAATTTAACAGCTAATTAAAATGCAGATAAAATAGTTTATACAACAATTAGTCTGATAGTCTGATTAGTTTCATTACATGTATCACTCAGCATCACAGGTGTTCTAATAACCAATAATTACATTAGCTGTTGGTCGCCAGATAAAGTATTAAAAAAAATTACAAGTTGGTCATACAAGGAGAGCAGCTTCCTGCCAAATCCCATATTCAAAACCATCACAGAAGCACTTTCAGCAAGAAAACAGATCTGATAATGTTACGTTATATGAAAGAGAAAAAAAATCCTTCAAGTCACTCCAAATTCCCTGTGGACCATCCATGTTTTTTTATTCATGGCTACAAAGCTAACAAGAAGGCTAAATCCCAAAGAGATCCTGAATCTCCGATCAAGGGCACTACTTGGTGTGTGGGAGGAGGAATTTTACACCCTAGAGAACTAGTTTTCCATTTAATGCTCTTTGGGGTTAAACACCAGAAACCAGAAGTCAACTGAGCTGATATTCTAAAATAAAATAATTCATTCATTCATCTTCTATACCGCTTTATCCTGTATTTAGGGTCGCCGGGACCTGGAGCCTATCCCAGGAGACTCAGGGCACGAGGCAGGGTACACCCTGGACAGCGTGCCAATCATCACAGAGCACACACACACACACACACAACACTCATTCACACACTATGGTCAATTTTGGGAACGCCAATTAGCCTAATCTGCATGTCTTTGGACTGTGGGAGGAAACCGGAGTACCCAGAGGAAACCCACCAAGCACGGGGAGAACATGCAAACTCCATGCACACAGAGACGGGAATCGAACCTGGCCGGGAATCGAACCCAGACCCTGGAGGTGCAAGGCGACAGTGCTAACCACTACACCACCGTGCCGCCAATAAAATAATTCGAAATTTAAAAAAAACTTATTGCATGACTGTCCACCACTTACATAGTACTGATAAGAATTTAAAACTACTGCCACCACTGTTAATTACTCTGTCAGTCACCAGTTCTGCCAGCCATAAAAGAATATGTGTTGAATAAATGAACTGTTGTATACAAGCAATATCACGCACAAGGTTGTGCTGAAGTACTTACTCTTGTGTGAAATGATTTAATTAGTCCACATTTTATTAAAATATTTTAGCATGTGGTTTCTTTAACTAAAACTTAATATCAGGCCTCTGTAGCCAACAGCCAGAAAAGTGAAAATAGCTAGGGTTCCCACCCAAGAGTGCCACCAGAGATACTGGGCCCCTTCAAACCCTAATATACTGGGCCCCCAACCTTCACAAAGCCAACCCCTTTCAATTGTCAGAGCAATTTAAATGGCTCCCTGTCACTCAGGGGCCCTTGAAATCACCTGATTACACCAATGCACAAATAGAATATCTAATGCAATCAAAGAGCAGTGGGTATCCTTTCATTGACAACAAACTACCTATCGACAGATCTAACCACCGTCTTTCTACAGTGATGGTGACATTGTGTGAAATCTCATGCCATATCAGATATATCACAATTTTCTTTTTTATCCTATGATTCTAAGGAGTCCACCTCAAATATTAAGCACTTTGATTACAGGATGCAGGTCAGAAGACAATGCTACAGTAGCTGCCTAGGAGAACACAATTACTGTAGCCTTTTTGAACCGAAGGTTTAACAGCTTTCTAGCTGCTTATGTAGTCTTAGTCATTTGCAGGAAATCTTGACCCAAAATGAAAATAAGAGTTCTTTTCTACACTACTGCTAGTCCATCAGTTTAGGTTCAAGGGATTAGTTATCACAAAAGCAAACTTAGATTTTATCCCAATGTACTGTACACACATGCAAGGAAACTAATTAAGCTAGCTAAACTAGACTCTTTTTTTTAAAAGTGTGAACATATTATATTTTTTACCCATTTGTATTCAGTATTATTAATGGCACACATATTGTTACCCATCATTATTTTAGTGAGGAATATTAGAACTGAGGGCGGCATGATAGCTTAGTGGTTAGGACTGTTGCCTTGCACCTTTTGGGGTTGTGTTCGATTCCTGCCCCTGGTCTATGTCCATGGAGCTCGCATATTCTACCTGTGTTTAGTGGGTTTCCTCCAGGTACTCCGGTTTCCATACCACAGTCCAAAGACATGTAAATTAGGCTAATTGCCATTCTCAAATTGCCCATAGTGTGTGAATGAGCATCTGATAGTGGGTGTCCTGCGATGGATTAGCACCATCCAGGTTGTACCACGCCTTGTGCCGTAAGTCTCTTGGGATAGACTTCAGGCCCCCTGCGACCTTGTTTACAGGATAACGCATTATAGACGATGAATGAGTGAGTGATAGTAGAACTACATCATATTTCATGAATTCACATTTTTCACAAGAATTTGATGCAATTTATTATTATTATTATTATTATTATCATTGTCTACATGTTAATACTGTATAAAGATTTACGTTATTGAGAGTTAAGAGTTACGTTACTTGTTTATAATTTAAAACCCTGAAATATGGCACAATTGTGAATCGCATTAAATTACTTGACTGGCTAAAGCCTTTATATAGATTTATTTTACTTAAAAAGCTGTTTGAGTGCATAGCACATTATTGTACCTACTGTAATATCCTACACTTAAACATGCACAAAACAAATATGAGGTTGATGAAACTAATTTTGTTTAAATAAATGATAGCATCTAATTAATTCATAAATTCATAAATAAGAATACCAGATTGTGTCTAATGGGTGTAAACCTGTGAATAATGTAAATGTCAATACTCTACAAGGTCACACCTTGACATCTATCAGTTTAGTTTCACAACATAACTTGCACTAGTAACTGCCCTAGGGGCACTCTCATCTCTATTCCTCTTATGGAACATTATATATACAGCGTTAGTAACTAGACCCCCCAGGAAGCCCAGTTTACACACCTTAAGTTTGCACACCTCCGCTGAACTATTCTCTTTCTACATTTTAAACACACAGATCCTTTTGTTTCTGTGGTACAAAAAATATCTCAGTAGCTTGCAAATGGTTGTGTGAGGGGTGTGTAGAAAGTGAGAACCTCAGCTCTGACATCAGCAAACAGAGAAATCTAATTGTAGCAACGTGCAAAAGCTCGCTAAATACCAAGGAAGAAACAGAGAGAAAAAAAAGGACAAAAGTGACAGACGCATGGTGGTGGCGACCTCACCAACTAGACCCAACTTGACACAGTAGGGACACATTTTTTCAGGCTTATATTCCCCCCCTAAAAGGGTTGTAAAAAGCAACTGCCATTCATGTCTTCTAAAGCCTATTGTGACTGCTGTGAATAGACAGCATTATTACGTTAAATGGAATAAACAAATAAATATAAGTGCCAGAAAAGCAGAACAATTGCCTCTTTCCTGTCTTTGACATAAAGAATGGCATTCAAAAGAGTATCACATAATGGATTGGTGCCAGAGACAAGACAAGGAAAAAAAGGAGTACTGGCAGGATTAAGCCCAGATGCACTTCACTTCATTACACTTCAGAGCAAAAAAAAAAAAAAAAAAAAGCTGTTAAAATGCAAATAAGAATCCAAATTTAATGTCTTTGTGAAATATGAAAATAAACGGAACCTGACACTTAGACCTGGCAGGTTTGATTTGAGCTTTAGTTAAAAATAAAGTTAAGTTCACATGCTTTTTAAGCAAAAAAATAAATAAGACTGAATAAAAAACACTGAAGTAGACTCCGGTCCCTGTGTGGAACAAACTGTTTGGTTAAAATGACATAATATTAAGGGGGTCTTCAAATTGTGATTTAATTAGCATGGCTAAAAGGCAATGAGTGTTAGTTGGAGCAAGTAAAATGTGAGAGCAACACAAAAAACGATTACAGCTGACAGAAAATAGTAAAACATTAGAAAAATGGACATGGACAGCATGAAAAGCAGAGTATCAAAGAGAAAAATCTGAGCTTCAAAGTAAAAAAAAAATGTTGACATAAAAAAAGTGAATGACTCCATGAATGCTTTGTGTGCTTGTAAAAATGCACAAACCTAAAAACGATAATTTCTCCACTGACGCTGCATTTCCATTTCTACATCTGTATCAGATTTAAAATACTCACTTTTTAAAGGTGTCATCTGGATCACGTTGACAATGAAGAGGTTCTAGGCTGTTAGCAACAGCAGGGTTGGCCAACAAGTTAGAATAATCCGGTGGCAATAGAGGACTCATACGCAGCTGCTCAACCAGGCCCAGCACAAACCTCCAGACCTCTAGGCTGTCTGCATATTCACGTTGACAATAGTGCCAAGCCAGACACCGTGATGCCAACCCGAATGCTCTCCCTGCTTCTGACTGGGGCCAGACCAGCTCTGTGCAGAAGGCCGTTTTACCTGTACCAGGCCCCCCTATCACAAGGACTCCAGATAGGGGATGGGATATGTCCTGCCCCCCTTTAACTTGATTTCTTGCCTCCAGGTATCTCTTCACCTTCTCCAGGGCCCATTCCCGACAGTGGAAGCGTCGGCCCTGGAGCAAGCTTGGCCTGCAACCCCTCATCTGGTCCAGAAAACAAGTGTCAGACTTGTGGATTGGCCTTTCTCCATACTACAACACAATGTTTAGTCCAAAGGTACAAAAATCTCAGTTCATCTTTCTGCCATTTGTATACCGATAGTCACTCAGTGCCATATAGTAAAAAATTCTTTCTGGAATAAAGCTTTGAAAATGTGTTCTCAGATGGTGTCTTGCTGCAGGTGTTTATGAATTCTGCTTTGGTTAAATTCAGTTTGTCAAGGTCACTGTTGATAAAAATAGACAAATAAAAAGAAAAATAAATCTTGATGTCCTTGCATAGTAGCCTGCTTCCCTTATATTAGACTACCACAGTTGTCTCTATTTCTCCAATGAATGAAAATAGTTTCACTTTCTACAGGAAAAGGAGGAATGTCTCATTGCAAGCTGTAACACACACAAATGGCATGAAAGGATTACTTTAATTCAGTCAGCTGAAATGAGCTGTCTTACACAGAAATGATCTGAGAGAACAAAAGAGAATAAGATATGAAGCTCTTACTAGATCTCGGATGCTGATCTATACATCCACGTCCCCCATGCTTTTTCAATGTTCTCCTTTTTAGGAAGTTTTCAATTTCTCATTGTACGCGTTTCCACCAGGGCAGTAGGTCTCCTTCTGTCCTTCTTCCAGGTCTCTGGGGTTGAATGCTGAATGCTGACAGGATTGGACTCTTCGACTCTTCTCCTGCTTTCATACACTCTCTCTGCCTCACAGCTGCTCACCGGTTTTTCTTGTTCTCCTTTATCTCCTCCCCTCCAGTTCCTGGCATGTCAGTACATGAAGAAGCATGAGAAAGAAACACAGAGAGAGAGAGAGAGTGTGTGTGAGAGAGAGAGAGGGAGAGAGAGAGAACTTGTTTTGGGGTCAAAGTTTCTTCAGATAGTCATGGCAAAGCTTCCATGTTTCCCTTTTTCTCCCGATTGCATCAGAAGAGGAAGTGAGGAAAGCCTGTAGATCTTTGCTATAAATATAACTCACATGCTTACAATAAAACAAAAAGGTGTTTCCACTTAACAGCTGAACAGCCTAGTTTCCTTAATCCTGCTATTAAAAGCTGTCACACTGAATAAAAGACTACACTATACATTTCAAATCAGAACTAAGAGCTACAGTACTAAAAAACTAATGTACTTTTACGATTTGTTCATAGGAAACAACAGCTGTAGATACAGAAAAAAAATGTAAATACACACTTCCTGGATCCAGACCCACCCATCCGCAATACCTGCACGTGTGTTGTAGCCACGCCCACCAACCAGACACTATTATTATTATTATTATTATTATAGTATTATTATTATAACAATCTGTAAATCAATTTTATATATATTTTCACATTTCATTTCCACGTCATTATATTTACAAATAAAACTCAACACAGGGAGATTAATTATTCTATTTGACATTTTGGTGATTAAACCTATTTTCTCAATTAATTAAAATATTAGTGATACGCGAACACTCTCTACTTCTCCACTTTTAAGTTAGACCAAGGACACGTGAAAGCGTTGATCCTCTAATTTCTCTGCTTTATACCCCTAGCTGATCCGTATCCCGAGCTACCAGCCTCATACACAATAAACACGCACACACAAATCGGGGAACTTGTTCCGATCGCCATGCGATTAACTCGGCTGCCTTAAAACCATTCATAAAAATAAAATAAAAAAACATTAAAGCGCTCGACCATAAACGAAACACCGTACCGTCATCACAACGCGCCGCATCGAACCGCTTTCGATCTCGTGCTGCTTTTCGGCGCGTTTCTCGCTCCTCTCGTTACAGTTGGCGTACGTACATGAGAGCGCGTGCGCTTTTATCTCTCCCTGACTCCACCGCAAGCTTCCGTCAACTCGAGGAATTCTGCTGTCGTTTATTTTCCGCATCAGCCCAGCACTGTACAGAGCTTCATTATTATATATTTATTTCCGCCAAAGTTTCCCACGCGTTCAATATACCACCGACACCAGTGCTGCCGCGTGCTGTCACACACACACACACACACACACACACACACAGAATCACAGCAGAAGAGCTCGCAACTATGCAGGGTCCGAGATCAAAGCCATACTTACTAGGGCTCCATCGACTTAACTTGGTTTCTCAAACAACGTATTCAATTACGTGGACTGCAAAATCTCAAATGACTAAACCACCAAGAACAAATACACAGATCAGGCATAACATTATGACTATTGAGTAGGTCCTTCCTTTTGCCAACATAACAGTGATATACTGTGTTCTGTTCTGACACCTTTCTACCACAACGAGCACCAACCTTATCATCAGTTACTGTTTACAGTTGATCAGTTTACAGATTAAAAAGCTTCAGCTAGTCCAGAATGCAGCAGCGAGAGTCCTCACTAGAACCAGAAGATATGAGCACATCACCCCTATCCTATCTTCACTGCATTGGCTCCCTGTGAAATTTCGCATTGATTTTAAAATACTACTCTTGACATATAAATCATTAAATGGTCTCGCGACACAGTATCTGAGCGAACTGCTAGTGCCTTACGATCCGCCACGCCTACTTCGGTCAAAGAATGCAGGCTGCTTGTCAGTACTGCGTATTATGAAAACTACAGCTGGGGGCAGAGCTTTTTCTTACAAAGCCCCAAAATTATACAATAGTCTTCCAAATAGTGTTCGGGACTCAGACACAGTCTCAGTTTTTAAGTCTAGGCTCAAAACCTATTTATTTAGCCAAGCATTTTTATAAATAGATTTGCCATACAGTAGGTAAAGGAGCAGATCTGGGGACTCATGGACGTAGAGTATTATGGTGAACTGGTATGTTTAGATGCTGTCTTCCTCACTCTCATTTGATCACTCAGGTTTGTTGGCGGTGAGGTGTTTGTTTGCTTTACATCTCAGGGAGCCCTCATGTTTGTGTTTCCTTCTGGCTCTCCCTTTTAGTTATGCTGTCATATTTAGTCCTGCCGGAGTCCCTGATTGCACTCTACAGTAAATATACATTCACATTATACATTGTGACTGTGACCATACCTAATTGCCATCTCTCCTCCTCTTCTCTTTCTCCCTCTCTTTCTCTTTCCTCTCTCCCCCTGTCTCCCCCTATCACACTCTCTCTCTCTCTCTCTGTCGAGCTACACATGTCATTCCTGAGCTGCCAGTGATCCAGACTCCTTCTGCCCTCCGGACCTGTCTGATCCATCCTGATGCCCCGTTTCTGTTTGGAGGTCTCGTCGCATGGATGCCCTGTGTGTCTCTTTGGGATGCGTCTGGTGTCTGGGAATGATTCTATCTACTTAGAAGATGGTTCTGGCCTCGACTGGTGTTGTCAGCTGTTTCTCTGAGGACTTGACAATTCGATAGTTCAGGACTGGAACTTTCTACAAGTCTATCTGAGTCTCCAATAAATACTGGACTCCATTTTACTCCATCAACTATTATAGCTGAACCTAACACTTAACACTGTATAAATGCAGATCATTTCCTGCTATCTGTTTCACCCAGATGAGGATGGGTTCCCTGTTGAGTCTGGTTCCTCTCAAGGTTTCTTCCTATTACCATCTCAGGGAGTTTTTCCTTGCCACTGTCGCCCTCGGCTTGCTCACCAGGGACTATCTGAACATTTTGATTCATACACATTCACATTCCATACAAGCTTAAATAATTCTTTTGATTGTGTAAAGCTGTTTTGAGACAATGTCAATTGTTAAAAGCGCTATACAAATAAATTGAAAAATGAAAAGTTACTGTAGTACTTCTATTGGATAGGACTACACTGGCAAGCCACTGGATTTCCTCCCCTGAATTCCTTTTTGTAGATCCTGACCACTGCAGACTGGGAACATCTTACAAGACCTGCAGTTTTCTACTGACCCAGTCCTTCAGACATCACTCAAACATCACTCAAATCCTTATGCTTGCCCATTTTATCTGCTTCCAACACATCACATCAACTTCAGGAAAAAAGGTTCACTCGCTGCCTAATATACAGTATGCCACCCACTTCCAGCTGCCATTGTAACCAGATATTGAAAATGTGCCTACTGTGAGAAAGGCCAAATTGTAATGGACGAGTGAGTCAGAGCAACTCCAAAACTGCAAGTCTTATGTGATGTGCCCAGCCTGCAGCAGTCAGGATATATCAAAAAGTGATTCAAAGACAGAAAACCTGTGAACCGGTGTTCATGCACATGGAGAGTAAAGGCTGGCCCGTGTTGTCTGATACAATAGAAGAGCAACTGTAGCTCAAATTGAGGAAATGGTTAATGCTGGTTAGAATCAGCCAAAACACAGTACTGTGTTCTGTAATATAATACAGAAAATGTGTGTGCGTAAGAAGCTACTTCATCAAAATTCCTTGAAAAAAGAAAAAAAAACACTCAGTAAGTTATTGTGCTTTGGTGTTTAGCATTTGCTTGAATCAGAGATATGAAAATGGTTGCAAACAGAATTCTTTCTGATGTTGCAGACACATCATCAACAAATAGCTATAGCATCATAGTAAATTCCCCAGTGCTGAATTAGCACCTAGCAGTGTTTATGTTAGTACGACTGGGCTCAAATAAACTCTGAAAGTGTTAAATCAACACTGGGGTTTTTACTGGATATGGATAATAAACAATATTAATGTGAATGTAAGTGAAGGTTTACTAAACCCCTGGACTGGTTCACTTTGAAACAGTACAAATGTCCTGTTAGCTGTGGATGAGTTATATTGCATTTTTGTAAACTAATATAATAAAATGATTCATAATGTAAATAATTTAGTCAGGGCTTGTTTATTTACAAGCAATCCATCTAAAAACTTTTTGTGATTATACAGAGTGGTCCAAAAGTCTGGACCCTTAGGCGAACATACTGTATATTAAAAAGAGTAAATTACAATAGAAGACTCAAATCAATGGTCTCTGACATTGCAGCACTTATGTATATGCTAAAAAAAACTTTGAACATTTCTTAATATATCAGAACTGATAATACGTGCAAAGATGATTTCCTGCTATTGTGTAACTATAGGGCAGATTCCTAAAGATTACTGACTTTAGTTGAGACCAAAGAAAAGGGTTGAGTGGTGTTAGGTCTGTATTTAGTTTTCTTTTGCTAATTATAATTTTTTTAAAATAACATAAAATTATTTTTAATAAATCTAATCTGTTTTTAGGATTACTCTAGCCAATGTTTATAAGACCTTTTGTTTCATTGACTATTACAGTGAAACTGAACTGGGACAGCAAAGGAAAATAATGTGCAATAAAAACAAAAATAATAAATTAGCAGATGATTTTGGAAGTGTGTGTGTGTTTCCAGTTCATTGCGTCATGAATATGCCCTGTCTACAACCACAAATAAATAAATACATTAATTAATTATTTTTGGGTCAAATTACCAGTCTGCAATAAGCAAAGAAAAGACTAAGGAGACTTTAAATTACTGTAACTGATTTATATTAAACTAATTACCCACGGATTGTGATTGAGTAGCATTAAATAAAGCTAACTAATGGCAGGTGATACATCGGATGCCTTGCATGCTAATTACCAGCTACAATTCATCACCTAATACAAATACAAAACATGTAATAACAGAGTGGGTTTGTGGTAACAGATAGGTCACATGTTGTTTTATATTTCAGCATATATTTTTGTAGAGCTTTCCCCTCATTTTTGGTGCTGGAGATTGTGCTTGCATGAATACCTTGAAACAGCAAAAAAGTATACTTTTATTATTTAATACATCATAGGATCATTCACCTCCATGTTCTCGCTGTCAGATCTGTTAGAGATTAGATTTGTTGAAAAAATACATATTGCAGAACAGGTACTATATCATTTCTTACTTAAATTATCATTAGATTAGATTTTTAGAGGATGCTGTTTTAAAATGTACTTAGTGAGCAAAAGTCACAAAAGTATTATATGAATAGAAAACTCATGTACAGATACTTAAAAGCATACAGTGGTGTGAAAAACTATTTGCCCCCTCCCTGATTTCTTATTCTTTTGCATGTTTGTCACACTTAAATGTTTCTGCTCATCAAAAACCGTTAACTATTAGTCAAAGAGAACATAATTGAACACAAAATGCAGTTTTTAAATGAAGGTTTACGTTATTAAGGGATAAAAAAAAACTCCAAATCTACATGGCCCTGTGTGAAAAAGTGATTGCCCCCCTTGTTAAAAAATAACTTAACTGTGGTTTATCACACCTGAGTTCAATTTCTGTAGTCACCCCCAGGCCTGATTACTGCCACACCTGTTTCAATCAAGAAATCACTTAAATAGGAGCTACCTGACACAGAGAAGTAGACCAAAAGCACCTCAAAAGCAAGACATTATGCCAAGATCCAAAGAAATTCAGGAACAAATGAGAACAAAAGTAATTGAGATCTATCAGTCTGGTAAAGGTTATAAAGCCATTTCTAAAGTTTTGGGACTCCAGCGAACCACAGTGAGAGCCATTATCCACAAATGGCAAAAACATGGAACAGTGGTGAACCTTCCCAGGAGTGGCCGGCCGACCAAAATTACCCCAAGAGCGCAGAGACGACTCATCTGAGAGGCCACAAAAGACCCCAGGACAACATCTAAAGAACTGCAGGCCTCACTTGCCTCAATTAAGGTCAGTGTTCACGACTCCACCATAAGAAAGAGACTGGGCAAAAACGGCCTGCATGGCAGATTTCCAAGGCGCAAACCACTTTTAAGCAAAAAGAACATTAAGGCTCGTCTCAATTTTGCTAAAAAACATCTCAATGATTGCCAAGACTTTTGGGAAAATACCTTGTGGACCGACAAGACAAAAGTTGAACTTTTTGGAAGGTGCGTGTCCCGTTACATCTGGCGTAAAAGTAACACAGCATTTCAGAAAAAGAACATCATACCAACAGTAAAATATGGTGGTGGTAGTGTGATGGTCTGGGGTTGTTTTGCTGCTTCAGGACCTGGAAGGCTTGCTGTGATAGATGGAACCATGAATTCTACAGTCTACCAAAAAATCCTGAAGGAGAATGTCCGGCCATCTGTTCATCAACTCAAGCTGAAGCGATCTTGGGTGCTGCAGCAGGACAATGACCCAAAACACACCAGCAAATCCACCTCTGAATGGCTGAAGAAAAACAAAATGAAGACTTTGGAGTGGCCTAGTCAAAGTCCTGACCTGAATCCTATTGAGATGTTGTGGCATGACCTTAAAAAGGCGGTTCATGCTAGAAAACCCCTGAAATAAAGCTGAATTACAACAATTCTGCAAAGATGAGCGGGCCAAAATTCCTCCAGAGCGCTGTAAAACACTCGTTGCAAGTTATCACAAACGCTTGATTGCAGTTATTGCTGCTAAGGGTGGCCCAACCAGTTATTAGGTTCAGGGGGCAATTACTTTTTCACACAGGGCCATGTAGGTTTGGATTTTTTTTCTCTCTAAATAATAAAACCCCTCATTTAAAAACTGCATTTTGTGTTTACTTGTGTTATCTTTGACTAATAGTTAAATGTGTTTGATGAGCAGAAACATTTTGTGTGACAAACATGCAAAAGAATAAGAAATCAGGAGGGGGGCAAATAGTTTTTCACACCACTGTATGTAAAAAGTTATGAATAAGTAGAAAAGGTGTGCATAACACCATGCAGGAAAGATCAAGAGCTTCAGTTAATGTAACATCATAAATGGAAGATTTTGACCTCACTGACATTGACTATTGTTGGTTCCTTCTGAAATTCACATGCCACATTCTTTAGCAGTTATATAGAATGGTGTGGGAGGTAAATATCTTGGTGGTAATAGAGGCCAGAGGAGACTAGCCAGAATGATTTGAGCTGACAGGAAGTCTATAGTATTCTGAGCACAGGAGCTTCAAAGAACATACAATACCATACATTAAGACAGAAGGGCTAGAACATGAACAATGTACTGACATTTAGTTCTGACTTATAATCAAAAAATTTTGAAGAATATTTAACATGATATTTACACATCTAAAATCCTTTAGCCAAATGTGAAGCTGTCAGTCAAAGCGACCAGAAAAATCAAATCTTTAGTAATTGTCCATTATAGCATAATGGTTTTACGTTCTATCACTTAGCCAGTCACACTCCTTGGTTTGGTTATCTGATTGGTTAATCTTAAAAACCATAAATGATTTTGCATGTCCTATAGAAAAAGAAATCTAACAATAGCTTTGTCCGGTTTGGAGGGAAATCCTCTGGGCCTGTGTGTCTGTAACACTTCTAGCAGGAACTCTGTGAATAGGTTAATGTAGGGAAACCTAATGGCATTTGGCTTCCGGTTTCCTGAAAGCAATCTCACCTGCTAAGGCAGTAGGTCAGTTATTTTCAAATAATAATAATAAAAAAAAGAAACTAAAAGCTACAGAATTGCAGATCACAGACCATTTGGTGAAGTCTGTACATTACAACAATAAAGTGGTCATTTAATTGTATATAATTTATAATCATGGAAGTACTGTAATTTTCTGTGTTAGCATTTTACTGTATGTACTCTTTATACATCCTTGACCTACAGTTCATAAATATGGCACTGAAAGATAATTTAAGAATATTGCAAGCATGATTATGGTTGTAATCCCTGGCTGCTTTTGCTGCCAACTCTGTTTGTACCAATTGGGTGTCTTGACCCAAAACCTCTCACTGAATTGAAGGGTTAGACAATTAATCCAACATATCCTCTGTGGACTTGTTTGTGCAGCTTTATTATGAACAACACAAGCAAATCAATCAGACATCAGTTTCATAGTATTTGGATATACTGTATTTTTCATGTTGAATTGAAATGATGGAATAAATACAGTACAGTGGAACCTTGTATTGCGAGTAATTTGGTCTGTGAGCGTTTTGTAAGGCGAGAAAAATTAAAGATTTTAACATAATAAACGAGCGAGGGTTTGATATATGAGTAGTGTGCATAAACTTTGTCTGCCAAGCGTCACATGATCAATACTGAGTCAACGATTCTTCTCTCTTGCGCGCATGTACTGTTTATTATAACATTGTGACCATGTGTGTGTGCACGCCATTAAGCAAAAGCAAGTGTCATTAGAGAGATTTCTTGTTAAAGAAGTTTCCAGACAGAGCAGTGTTTCCATTAGTGTTTGTGTATGTACGGTATTTATGTGTAAAAGTCGTCCTACACTGTAGACACCTCCCTCCTCCTCTCCTCTCGTCCTCTCCTCTGAAAATTCAAAAGTCAGCTGTTCTGGAGTAGTTCTTGCAAAAATTGTATTGTCAAATGCATTTCCAAAACCATAATGCACCATGATGAACCTGGCTCTCATGAAGACTTTACAGAGCAGATACATCTCAATATGAACTGTTCAAAGTATTCAAAGTATATTAAAATAATATTATTGCATACTTTGGATGTCTTCTGGATAGGTGGCATGGTGGAATAGTGGTTAGCACTGTGTGTATGAAGTTTGCATGTTCTCCTGTTTCATGGGTTTCCTCCCACAGTCTAAAGATATGCAGATTAATCTAATTACCATTCCCAAATTGCCTGTCATGTGTGTGTGTGTGTGTCTCCTGCAATGTTATCAAACCCTGTCTGGGGTCTACCCTTGTGCCTTTAGTCTCCTGGGATAGGCTTCTGGCCACCCATGACCCTCTATAGCAGTGGTTCTCAAACTTTTTCTGTCATTCCCCACTTAAGGGGGTGAGCGAATTTTCAAGCCCCACTTGTCAACAAAATAATAACGAAATCGGCCAAGTTTACTGTTTATTGAAATATCAATTCCTAAACCAATACGATCAAACACCAACAAGTTAAAAAAAGATAAAATACACGTGCAATTGTTACAAGGCTTACGTTGTCACATATCTTTGCATAATTGACCCCATGTTTATTAGCTGCTCAACAATCGTTTGTAGTTTTTTTTGCACTGGCCAATTCTGTATGCAACTTTGAATGAAGCCATTTGTGCTTTGCTGTTCACTGATTCAGATGTTACCATGCGATTATCCTGCTGTATGTATTCTGACAGCTTTCTTTCAAAGACGTCGAGTGGTTTATTAACGTGACTGGAGTGTGTTGTCTCTAAGTGTCTTCCTAATTTGTTGGGTCTCATGCGGTCTGCTGCCAGCGGTATAAGACACAAAACACACACGAGTCTCTCTTCTGCCCCCACCATCACCACCATGAATCCAAGCTGAAGATTCATTAGGGGTGGGCGATATAACCAAAATCTTCTATCACGGTAGAAGCGATTTTCTAACTCAATAACGATATATATATCACAATATAGCGATTTGTATCTGAAAATGCATAAATAAAAATGAAAACACAAAGAAATTGTTTTACATAATTAAATTTTTTTATGTAATTTTATTTAAACTGTGAATTGCTGAGGTTTGCCGCATTTTTTTACTTTGGCCATATTCGTTTGGATGTTTGGATTTCAGATGATAGAAAAGGTTTGACGTGTTTCTACCACTTGTTAAAACAGTGCACTTGTGTACCTTCCAAATCACGTTCATCTCATTCGTATCACTTTTCTTATACCCAAACCAATTCCACACCACAGACGAGGCACATTTTTTCTTTACAATCTCCTCTTTGTTGGTTTCGTCACATGTAAGCAAACTCACTGCTGCTGCACCGTCTTCTTCCATTGTCGAAGTGTATGTGAAGCCAAACACATCAAAAGTGGGACGAAACCGCGGCACCCGATTGAACCAAATATCTGCGCAAATAAAGCGCAGCCCGACTATCTGGATAGCGCAGTGATGATCTGGTTTATTTGCGCAGCCCAGTGGATCGCGCAGCGCTGCTCGAATCACAAACCTGCGCGACCCCCTGTGTTTTTATTTAAAAACAATTTATTAAAAATGTCAGGACTGTTTAATATTGTTTCCGCCTTGCCATGCCTGGATTGTACGTGCGCATCCCAGCGGGGTAAAATGTATTTTGATGGTCGGCGCGGTTTATTTCTGTCAGAGTCGCGCAGCGCTGCCCAGTGGCTCGCGCAGGTTTGTGATTCGAGCAGCGCTGCTCAAGTTGGCCCGACGTTAAACCGTTATTGTTCCACTATGGTTCCACTTTTTCTCCCGGCCCCCAACTGATGTTATTTTAAATTTACTTGTATTAATGATCCATTTATTTGTGTGTGATTGTTTAGTTTTGAGCGTACGCTCTTCAATATCAATAAAGAAAAGCATGAATTAGAATAGGTACTTTCCTGTTATTGTCCACTAATTTCCTCCCGTTCATTGCGCCCCACCTGTCATGTCTGTATTCCCCACTAGTGGGGCGCGCCCCACACTTTGAGAACCACTGCTCTATAGTAAGAGCTATAGAAGATGAATGAATAATGTGTGTGTACTGTAGATACTATTCTAGTTCAGAATGTGTGTATTGCTTCACTGAACATGTAACTTATGTGTGTGTCTATATGCTCAAATAATGCTTCCATGAACACATTCACAGTCCCATACTGTATATTACCCCTTGTTACATTCACATACTATGTTAGCTGCATGTTCATATAAATGGAACAGTTAGTTGTTCTGTATGTAGATTTGATGTCCTTCCAGTGAAACCAAATGAACTTTGTGACTGTGTGAGTCTGGGCAAGTCTGTTCACCCAGACCATCTGTCTGACTCTCTCTCAGCTTCCTCACAAAGTATTCACAATAGCACTCCCACAGATGCTTTCAGATCTGCTACCTCCTTATTGCATTGCAAACTTATCCAACCAATCTCTTTTTAAACCTCTTTTGGAACTGAATGTGTTATTCATTGTAGTATCTATGGATTTTTATTTATTTATTTTTTTTTACATTTATTAGTTGTAAGGCTGGAAATGCACAAACATATCCCATAAATCACTAGCTGACTAAATATAGTTAAGCATAAGGTAGCTACAACTTCTTTAGTCCTTTTGTATTACAGACTTTATATATCAGACTTTACTTTGATTACACTCTTGAGATATCCTGTTCCAATCCGTAGTCTGACCTCTTTACTGCCTAAACATTTTCTCCGATTACTTATCTGAGCTTGTGTTTTATAGTCTGTCATCTGTTTAATAATATGCCCGGCTTAAGCCTTGAGACAAAAAGCATCTCTGAGCATCTCTTATTTGTACTAGACCTGCATGTCTATTACCTGTTTCAGAAACAAATAATTCAGCACCATCAGTGGATCTTACACCACCATGAAATTAAATGGTTGTAACTCATAATCAATCCACACCGATCAGTCATAACATTACAACATATTAAATATTGCACATTAAAAGAATGTGCAATATTGGGAAAGTTTCCCTTGTGCCACCAAAACAGCTTTGACCCATCGCAGCATGACTCCACAGGACCACCTGCTTTGGCGTCTGACACCAGGACATTAGCAGCAGATCCTTTAAGTGCTGTAAGTTGCAAGGTGGGGCTGCCATCGATGAGACTTGTTTATCAAGCACATTCCATGGAATGTGCTGGATCAAATTGAGATTGAGGATTTGGAGGCCAGATCAACCACCTTGAACTCTTTCCCTGCTAAGCCCTGTACGTGACAGACTGTAATGGTCTGAGCAAGTGGTCTGATACCTTTCTGTCAAATTCAAATTCAAATTCAAATTTTATTTGTCACATACACAGTCATACACAGTATAATATGCAGTGAAATGCTTATACTGTACGACCGCCAGTGACCTTAAAAAGAAAATAAAAGCTTGTATGTACTGTAAAATAAATAATCAATAAAAAGGAAATACTAAAGAAATAATTTTAACTAGTAAAATTAACTGTACAATAAGGGCATAAAATATTGCAAATAGAGTATATATGTATATAGAATTAAAGCGTCAGTGGTTGTGCAAATATGCATGAAAGGTGACATGTGCAATTGTCCAGATGTATGAGTATTTAGTGCAAGTGTGTATGAATGTGTCCATGATTGTCCAGTCAGTGTTGTGAGCTTAAAAGATGTTATTAGTCCTGTGTGGAGGTGTGATTGAGAGACCTTATCGCCTGCGGGAAGAAGCTCCTCCTCAGCCTCTCTGTGTTGGCCTTTAGGGAGCGGAATCTCTTCCCAGACCGCTACAAAGAGAACAGTCCATTACTGGGGTGACTGAGGTCCTTTATGATCTTCCTGGCCTTAGTCCAGCACCGCTTGCTGTAGATGGAGTGCAGGTCAGGGAGCTCAGGTCGGATGATGCGCTCGGCTGATCGCACCACCCTCTGTAGAGCTTGTCTGTCATGCATGGTGCTGTTTCCGAACCAGGTCGTGATGTTTCCCGTCAGGATGCTCTCTATGGTGCAGGAGTAGAAGTTCCTGAGCACCTTGGAGGGCAGTCTAAAGTCTCTCAAGCGTCTGAGGTGGTAGAGACGCTGCCGGGCTTTTTTCACCACGGTGTTGATGTGACAGGACCATGACAGGTCCTGCGTGATGTGAACACCGAGGTATCTGAAGCTGTCCACTCTCTCCACTGGGCTCCTGTTGATGACGGGGGTCTGGTAGTTCCTCTACTGCTTTGTACTAAAGTCCACTATCAGCTCCTTTGTCTTACTGACGTTCAGGAGGAGATTGTTCCTCTGGCACCAGTTCTCCAGATTTCCATTCTCCTCTAGGTAGTCCGACTCATCATTGTTGGTGATCAGTCCGACCACGACGGTGTCGTCAGCAAACTTGATGATGGAGGTGGAGTTGGTAGTGGCCACGCAGTCGTGGGTGTACAAAGAGTACAGCAGGGGGCTCAGAACACAACCCTGGGGGGCTCCAGTGCTGAGAGTGAGTGTGGCTGAGACGTGTCCGCCCATCCTTACTGCCTGTGGTCTGCCAGTCAGAAAATTGGAGATCCACTGACATATAGATGAGCTCAGTCCCAGGTGCTCCAGCTTGGTGGTGAGTGTGGCGGGAATTATGGTATTAAAAGCAGAGCTGTAGTCGATGAAGAGCATTTTAACATAATTCCCTTTCATAGTGTCCAGATGAGTGAGTGATGTGTGGAGGAGATGAGAGATTGCATCGTCTGTGGAGCGGTTCTGACGGTATGCAAACTGTAGTGGGTCCAGTGTGCCGGGTAGTGAAGAAATGATGAAGTCTCTGATAAGGCTTTCAAAGCACTTCATCACTACTGAGGTGAGGGCTACAGGGCGATAGTCATTGAGGGAAGCAGGATGTGGTTTCTTTGGGACAGGAACAATGATGGACTCTTTGAAGCATGTGGGGATCACCGACTGAGATAAAGAGATGTTGAATATCTCAGTGAACACAGGTGCTAGCTGGTCTGCGCAGGCTCTGAGGATACGGCCTGAGATGCCGTCTGGTCCTGCTGCTTTCCTGGTGTTCACTCCCTTGAAGGCTCTCCTCACGTCGTGCTCGGAGATGATGAGCGCGTTCCCGGTGCTGGCAGTGTCTTCCTGTCTGCAGCCGTTAGCGCCGCTAGCATTAGCGCCGTTAGCATTAGCGCCGTTAGCGTTAGCATCGCTAGCGTCTTTAGCTGCAGCCTCGAAGCGAGCATAGAAGGTGTTGAGCTCGTCTGCCAGAGTCGCGTCCGCGTTCGTCATACCGGATGTTGGTGCTTTATAATCCGTTATTGTTCTCAGTCCCTGCCACAGGCTCCTAGAGTCACTCTGTTGAAGCTGTGACTCTAGTTTTCTCCCGTAGCGCTGCTTCGCCTCTTTCACCGCCTTCCGGACGTTATATGACGCAGCCTTGTACGGTTCCATGTCCCCCGACGCAAGTCCCGTGTTGTAGGCAGCTGTGCGAGATCTCAGAGCGTCGCGGATGGTTTTATCCACCCACGGCTTCTGGTTGGGAAACGTTCTGATAGTCTTTTTCTCCACCGTATTGTCTACCAGCTTCTCAATAAATCCCACAACCGCTTCCGTAAACACGCTGACGTCATCATCGGAGCTGTTTCTGAACATGTCCCAGTCTGCGTCATCGAGTGCGTCCTATAACGCGGCCACCGATTGGTCCATCCAGCGCGCGACCTCCCTCTGAACCGGAACTTCCTGTTTCAGCCTTTGTTTATATTTTGGCATGAGGAAGATGGCGGCGTGGTCGGATTTACCAAACGCTGGACGAGATTGTGCCTTGTAACCGTCTTTGACCGTGGTATAACAATGGTCCAGTGTCCTTTCGCCCCTGGTGGGGCAGGTGATGTGCTGATAAAAGTTCGGCGCTGCGCGTTTGAGGTTGGCACTATTAAAATCCCCCGCCACAATGAGCGCAGCGTCCCGGTGTTGTGTCTGGTGCTGTGTGAGCGCCTCATGCAGCTCGCATAAGGCAGTTTCAGTGTCCGCTAGTGGTGGAATGTAAACGGCACTGATTATGACCGATGTGAACTCCCGTGGAAGATAAAATGGACGACACATGATGGACAGTAGTTCCAGGTTTGGTGTGCAGGAGCGTGTAAGAGGAACAACGCTCGCGCTGTTGCACCAGCTGTTGTTCACCATTAAGCACACGCCGCCTCCCCTTGACTTCCCCGAGTCCCGCGTCCTGTCCATGCGGTGAACCGAGAAGAACTCGGCTGGTTGTATGGTGTGGTCTGGCACCGCTGGGTTCAGCCATGTCTCGGTGAAGCAGAGGAGATTGCAGTCCCGAATGTCTCTCTGGAACTTTATCCTGGCCCTGAGGTCATCGAGTTTGTTTTCCAGTGACTGGACGTTGGCGAGCAGGATACTAGGCAGAGGAGTGCGGTGTGCACGGGTTCTCAGCCGGTTCCTCACTCCAGCTCGTCTCCCTCGAGGCCGTCGCTTCGCGTCGCGTCCATTGTTCTCCCTCAGGATCTCACTCGGCCAGCTCGGATCCGGAGTTAAAAACGTCGAATTGTGAGTACATTGTATACCAATAGAAGCAAGAGTGTCTCTATCATACCTAATGTACTCAATGGTGGTGATTTTGCCGATTTTAAAACACTGAAAACTAACTTAAAGAACAAAAACAAAGAAAAGGTGGTCGGAGCAGTCGTGACGGCAGCCGACCTCACCGGCGTCATCTTGGAAAGCCATCATAGTCATCATTAACTTTTATTATCATTGGGCTACATGGTCTTTTCTGTGGGATTGGGCAGATAGGTTGGCCTTTGGTCCCCACAGGCAAAAATGAGCCTTGAATGCTCAGGATTCTTTCATCAGTTAATTGGCTTTTAACTGGATTTGATAATCAGTGTAAATATTATGTGGTGTTAATGTTGTGGCTGATCGGTGAGTGTGTGACACAGACGCAATTTTGATGATTATGGCTTACAGCTAATAAAACCCCCAAATTTGGTACTTCAGAAAATTTGATTATTACTTAAGTCCAATAAAAAAAAAAATAACACAGAAATGTTGTCATGAAGCCCAGGTTGCTTTGATAGCAGCTTTCAGCTTTTCTGTATTGTTGGGTCTAGTGTCTCGTTAATTGCCGTTCCCGAATTGCTTGTAGTGTGTGAATGAGTGTGTCAGTAAGTGTGCGTGCCCTGCGATGTATCGGCACCCTGTCCAGGGTTGCACCCTCCCTTGTACTCTAAGTCCAGGCTCCAGGCCCCCGTGACCCTGAATACAGGATAAAGCAGAATAGACAATACATGAGTGAGTGAAGTTTCAAGCACAGGGATTCCATGGTCCTTAAACCAGGTATTACTACTTTTGGCAGTGTGGGCAGGTCCCATGTCCTGTTGGAAAATGAAATCAACATCTTCATTAAGCTGGTCAGCAGAGGGAAGCATGAAAGTCTCTAAAACTTCCTGGTAGAAAACCTTAGACCTCATAAAACACAGTGGACTGACACCAGCAGATGACATGGCTCCCCATAACACCACTGACTGTGCAAACTTTAAGCTGGCGATCAAGCAACTTGGATTCTGTTCCTCCCCTCTCTTCCTCCAGACACAGGGACCTTGATTTCCAAATGAAATGGAAATTTTACTTTCATCTGAAAAGAGGACTGTGGCCCATTGAGCAACAGTCCAATCCTTTTTGTCCTTAGCCCAGATCAGCCACCTCTGATGTTGTCTCTGGTTCAAGAGTGGATTGACATGAAGAATGCACCCGTTGTAGCCCATGTCCTGGATATGTCTGTGCAAGCACTGACTCCAGCTGCCGTCTACACCTTGTGAATCTTCCCAAATTCTTGAATGGGCCTCGTTTCACAATCCTCTCAAGGCTGTGGTTATCCCTGTTGCTTGTGCACCTTTTTTCTGTGCAGGGTGTCACTGATCATGTCCTGAACAACTGTCAAGTCAGCAGCCTTCCCCATGGTTATGTACAGTAACCTACTGAACCAGACTGAGAGACCATTAAAAGGCCCGGGAAACCTTTGCAGGTGTTAATTAGCTGATTAGAGTGTGATACCATGAGTATCCAATATTGAACTTTTTCAAAATATTAAAAATTTTCTGAGATACTGAATTTTGGCTTTTCATTAGCTGTAAACTATAATCATCAAAATTAAAAGAAATAAACACTTAAAATATATCAGTCTGTTAGTTTCACTTTTTGAATTGAATTACTGAATAAATCAACATTTATAATGCAACTTTTAATATTATTATAGAATAAGGACACTCTCTAGAGTCATATTTAGTGCATGTGCATATGCATGTGATGCTTATTAGAGAATAAGCCATAACTGTCATGATTTGGTGCAATTATTCACTGTCATGGTTTAGCATGAATACCTGTGTAAATGCAGGAGAATGTATTGGTCATGGTACCCGCTGTAGATTTGTTCTTGGATATTATGAAAAAATTAAGGTAATTTTTTAAATGATATTCTAATCCAACAGTTTATTTATATCCAAGTCAGTTCATTATCATTCATTATTTGTCATAAGTGTTTAGTGTTGCCTCAGAGTGAACTGTTCCAACATTGAGATGATATAATAGGGTAATGATTATAAGTAATCATGTTCCAGTCTCTCTCTCTCTCTCTCACACACACACACACACACACACACACACACACACACACACACACACACACACACACACACACACGGTACTGTATGCAACAGGTTATTAGCTGCTATTTCACAAGTTGGCCAGTAGAAGGCAGCATTGTTTCACAGGTTCCATCACTCCTGTTCTTGGATCACCATGGAGACTGGTATGGCGAGAGAACCTGAGTGAGTGAGGTAAATCCTATGCAAAATCCTGCCTCCAAAATTCACCACAATTCAGTTTGACTGAAAATGTAGCTATTTACGGCTTTATTTATTAGATAATTTATTACATAAATGTGTATGCAAAGATTTGTTGCAAATATACATAATTTGTAACAAGATTTCAAGACAATGTAACATAATAAATATATTGCATAGAAATAATTAAAAAAAAAATCATTAACATCAGTAAGAAATTTTTCTTGTTTTTGTTGTTTTCTTTTGTATTATTTCCTTTGTTTTGTTATAAAAAAAAAAGTACTTGATGAATTTTGTTATGAATATTAAATGCAATAAAACTATTGGATTATATTACATTTAATTGTGCAAATTATAAAATGACTAATAATAATAATAATAATAATAATAACAATAATAATAATAATAATAATAATAATAGTATTATTATTATTATTATTGTTAAATGATTATGTAACAACCTCAAAAGCAACATAATTTCCCCTCTCGTCTCTTCCAACCACTCAGCATTCTGATAGCCTGTCATCATCTGCACCTGTTTTTCAGTGATTTATGCCTTGGTGGTTTTATGCTTGAATGATTCATAGGTCACAAGCCAGGAAGCCTTTTCCTCTTTTGAACTATAATGTATTAATAGTTCAGACGGCAATTCACTATAGAGCCTTTTAACAAACAGAATATTTGGCGCAACAAGATTCCCTCCTGCACCAAACAGAGCCTTGTGTCATGCCAAATGAACACTGATAGAGATTGTCATTGACAGTCAAGAAAAAAACTGTAAAAGGGAAAGTCTTTTGATGTTTAGACATCTTTTGCATGGGTATTGATCAGACATGCAGTTCACTGTTTAGATCTGATTGCATATTGATCAATCCTATGCATTTCCAAATGTTGTTAATGTGACAATATAGTGACAGGATAGCATGGATGTAAATTTATCAAAGCTGTAATTTAAGTTTAAGCTGTAAGACATACTTTGGCGCCATCTTTCAATGCATTAGCTATACCATTTATCCTGTTTAGGGTCAGGGGTGGCCTGCATTCTAGGCTGTGCACACATGAACTTTGCACACATGGTACACATTGGATCGGGTTCTTGGACTGGGCACAAGCAGTGCAGTGGACACACACACACCACACACGCACACACACGCACACACACGCACACACACACACACACCACACACACACACACACACACACACACACACACGCACACACACACACACACACCACACACACACACACACACACACACACACACACACACACACACACACACACACACACACACACACACACACACACACACATTCATATACTACAGAAAAAAATTTACCCAAACAAAAAATGTCCATGTCTGAACTGGACTGTTGTGAGAAACTGGAGGACATTGAGGAGACCCACCAAACACAGGGAGAATGTGCAAAACCCATCCACACAGCCCACAGGCAAGATATAAACCCCAGCAATAGAGGTGCAAGGTGACAATCCTAGCTATTACAGTTTTTGCCAATCGCTTACACACTAAAAGCGAATGCTTAAACCAAAGGCTCAATGCTTAAAATTCTTGTAGCACAGGATTAAACACAGTGTAACCATAGTTTAAACACATTTTCAAGTTTGCACTTTGTTCACAAATTTGTAAGAAACTTATTGCGAAACACTATTCACTCACATACAGACCTGAAAGCACTTGCACAAAAAACAGAACACCAATCAGTCTGAGCCTTAGGACTACAAATAGGCCCCAGTTAAGACATTTTGAGAACTATGCAAACATGGAGGCAACAAGAGCCAGAGTGAGAGGAGGACAAAGAGAGAGAGAGAGGAGTCGGACGTGGAAGATGATGAGGACATAGACGAGGACCAGAGCAGAGATGTGTATCAGATGACATCAGGGCTACTCTGGTTGACCATGTGATAAATCGTGCCCTGTCCATGAGGGAGGCTAGGCAAAGAGTCCAACCTAACCTCAGTCGGTACACAGTAGCATCAATAATAAGGACATTCCGACTGGAGAACAGGTATATCTTCAAGTTTATCCTCTAATTACTGTATGTGTCACATGATTCTGTATCATACAGTATTACAGTATGGACATGTACCATACAAAAATGGGTAGTGCTGTGAAGTATATCTAAAGGAATACCATTGTGATGTTACAGTACTGTGTACAGTTTGAAGTACAGTATTTATAGTTACAGTATTTCCATCGGTCAGCTTTGGTCCAAGGTTGGCTCAATAACCATAACCAGTTCACACTTTTATATCTGCCCCCTTACAGCACCTTCCTAAATGCAACTGAGGAATTCTTTTCAGCACGGCGGTGGAAAGTATATGATCGGGCAACCACACATCTGCATGACTCTTCTGCAAGCAATGGAAGAGGCATACGGAGACACTGAGGTGGGATCGATTCAAGGGTGGATTCGGCACTCAAGGCGATATTTTCCCTGTGTGATATTGTCGCCTGTGATGTCGATAAGGTCTTGTGGCCAAACCCATATAGAAGACGGGACCCATAAGCACCCACCCTCACCACACACGTCATTGTTTTTATTTATTTATTTATTTATTTTTTTTTGGGGGGGGGGTTGTTACTTTTTGTTGCTCAATTTCTGTAAGAATGTCTATTTATGGTAATAAATTATTGCAGATTACAGCAGAAATTACTTTTGGCTTTTACAGAAGAGCAAAATACAAAAATAGAAACACAAAGACTGGAGTGTTTAATATACAGCCCATCAGTGTGTTGCTGGTGATATGAAAGGGTAATTTAAATGGCACCTGTGTGTATGGTTTTGTTGCAAGTATTTCATTTTTAGAAAGGAGTGTTAAGTTTTGATTGCAGTGTTTCATTTTGACAAAGTTGTGAGTTGTTAATCTCCAAGTGTCTATGTCTGATCGGCTTGTGTGTAGAGTTTTGACATGGTGGGCCAAATTCTGCAATAAGTGTGAAAGCAATAGGCAAAAACTGTAAACCACCGTGTTGTGGTATGTGTATAGTCCTCACAAATAAACTGTCCTTTGTCATGTTGCCAATTCATCGCAACACACACACACACACACACACACACACACACACACACACACACACACACACACACACACACACACACACACACACACACTTATTCACACTACGGGTAATTTGGGAATGCCATTAGCCTAATCTGCATGTCTTTAGATTGTGGGAGGAAACCAGAGTACTCAGAGGAAACCCACCAAGCACGGGGAAAATATGCAAACTCCATGCACACAGAGGTGGGAATCGAACCTAGCCAGGAATTGAACACGGACCCTGGAAGTACAAGGCGACAGTAGTGCTAACCACTAGTTGCGTATTGTCAAATCTATTAAATATTTCCCAATTTAAGACTGCATTATAACACTAAATATAAGAGTGTTAAAGCTATTTCTAGACTTAAATTTTTTTTTTAAACTTACAAAATCAGTCATTGTACAAAATTTGTATTGGTAATGTGATGTAAACTGTTAGAAAATATACTTTAAAGAAAGAAAAAGTAGGAAGAACAGCACAAGAGAATAATACATAACATTTTTTTGGTCTTAGTTGCATGGTTTGCTTAGTTTCTGCTGTTCTATTTAGTTTTGTTTGCATCTTACATTTTTTTCTCATTTGCTAAGACACGCTCAGTGAAACTGGGATTCACTTGATCTTCATCATCACATTGTTAGCACAGGAGAAGTGTTCTCTTTGAAATGCCTTAACACTTTTTCATTTGTTTCACACATTTTTCACACCCTTTGTCAAAACAGTCACCACAGATCTCATTGAAAGATCCCAAACTCCATTGGACTCACTGTGTTGAACAAAAGGAAAACATCTG
>CM060109.1:23534300-23654300 GCA_030522415.1 Channallabes apus
GGAGTCGGACGTGGAAGATGATGAGGACATAGACGAGGACCAGAGCAGAGATGTGTATCAGATGACATCAGGGCTACTCTGGTTGACCATGTGATAAATCGTGCCCTGTCCATGAGGGAGGCTAGGCAAAGAGTCCAACCTAACCTCAGTCGGTACACAGTAGCATCAATAATAAGGACATTCCGACTGGAGAACAGGTATATCTTCAAGTTTATCCTCTAATTACTGTATGTGTCACATGATTCTGTATCATACAGTATTACAGTATGGACATGTACCATACAAAAATGGGTAGTGCTGTGAAGTATATCTAAAGGAATACCATTGTGATGTTACAGTACTGTGTACAGTTTGAAGTACAGTATTTATAGTTACAGTATTTCCATCGGTCAGCTTTGGTCCAAGGTTGGCTCAATAACCATAACCAGTTCACACTTTTATATCTGCCCCCTTACAGCACCTTCCTAAATGCAACTGAGGAATTCTTTTCAGCACGGCGGTGGAAAGTATATGATCGGGCAACCACACATCTGCATGACTCTTCTGCAAGCAATGGAAGAGGCATACGGAGACACTGAGGTGGGATCGATTCAAGGGTGGATTCGGCACTCAAGGCGATATTTTCCCTGTGTGATATTGTCGCCTGTGATGTCGATAAGGTCTTGTGGCCAAACCCATATAGAAGACGGGACCCATAAGCACCCACCCTCACCACACACGTCATTGTTTTTATTTATTTATTTATTTATTTTTTTTTGGGGGGGGGGTTGTTACTTTTTGTTGCTCAATTTCTGTAAGAATGTCTATTTATGGTAATAAATTATTGCAGATTACAGCAGAAATTACTTTTGGCTTTTACAGAAGAGCAAAATACAAAAATAGAAACACAAAGACTGGAGTGTTTAATATACAGCCCATCAGTGTGTTGCTGGTGATATGAAAGGGTAATTTAAATGGCACCTGTGTGTATGGTTTTGTTGCAAGTATTTCATTTTTAGAAAGGAGTGTTAAGTTTTGATTGCAGTGTTTCATTTTGACAAAGTTGTGAGTTGTTAATCTCCAAGTGTCTATGTCTGATCGGCTTGTGTGTAGAGTTTTGACATGGTGGGCCAAATTCTGCAATAAGTGTGAAAGCAATAGGCAAAAACTGTAAACCACCGTGTTGTGGTATGTGTATAGTCCTCACAAATAAACTGTCCTTTGTCATGTTGCCAATTCATCGCAACACACACACACACACACACACACACACACACACACACACACACACACACACACACACACACACACACACACACACACACTTATTCACACTACGGGTAATTTGGGAATGCCATTAGCCTAATCTGCATGTCTTTAGATTGTGGGAGGAAACCAGAGTACTCAGAGGAAACCCACCAAGCACGGGGAAAATATGCAAACTCCATGCACACAGAGGTGGGAATCGAACCTAGCCAGGAATTGAACACGGACCCTGGAAGTACAAGGCGACAGTAGTGCTAACCACTAGTTGCGTATTGTCAAATCTATTAAATATTTCCCAATTTAAGACTGCATTATAACACTAAATATAAGAGTGTTAAAGCTATTTCTAGACTTAAATTTTTTTTTTAAACTTACAAAATCAGTCATTGTACAAAATTTGTATTGGTAATGTGATGTAAACTGTTAGAAAATATACTTTAAAGAAAGAAAAAGTAGGAAGAACAGCACAAGAGAATAATACATAACATTTTTTTGGTCTTAGTTGCATGGTTTGCTTAGTTTCTGCTGTTCTATTTAGTTTTGTTTGCATCTTACATTTTTTTCTCATTTGCTAAGACACGCTCAGTGAAACTGGGATTCACTTGATCTTCATCATCACATTGTTAGCACAGGAGAAGTGTTCTCTTTGAAATGCCTTAACACTTTTTCATTTGTTTCACACATTTTTCACACCCTTTGTCAAAACAGTCACCACAGATCTCATTGAAAGATCCCAAACTCCATTGGACTCACTGTGTTGAACAAAAGGAAAACATCTGTTAACAGCTGATAGAAAGTACTTGCATAATTATGAATATCCAATGCACCTGTGTGAAACTTGTTTGCATAACTCTTCAATCAGCAATCAATCCTCATCCATCTACAAAAGATGCCACCTCGGAAGGAGAGTAAGAGGCCTTGGCAGAGGGGCCCGAGGAAGAGGAGTTCGTATGCGAGGTGAAGGAGCAGCAGCAGCAAGAGTACAAAATCGAGCTCAAGTTCCAAATGAAATTCGGGCAACAATTATTGACCATGTCATCAATCATGGTTTGTCCTTTAGAGAGGCTGGACAAAGAGTCCAGCCCATTCTGAGTCGGAGCACTGTGGCATCTATTTTCAGGCTTTTTAGGAATGAGAACAGGTAATTCACAGTGTTACTATAATGTATACCACTGTGTATTTCAACTGCATTGCCCTGTTAGTAGAACAAACTGTGTCTACAGTAATGCAGATGTTTTATCAGTCCTATTTATGTGACTATCATACAGTAATGTCAATTTTGACATGATTTTTGTTTTTACTACTTTATAGAATCCACACATTACCACTCACATTTCTTGATGCATTGAAAGAAATACTGATTGCACCCGGAGAGAGAGGGCTGTTGAGGCCTGGCATGACTCTGTATGTCATAATTTGGGACAATGTGGCTTTCCACCACTCACGCCTTGTGAATGAATGATTTGCAGCACAGCGTCGTATTATGATGCAATTCCTGCCTGCATATATATATACATATACATATATTTCTTTCTTTTATTTTTAAGGTATTTCCACCCATAAGTTTCCTTTGGTAGTTTTCTTTTTTTTTCCGTATCCATTTGAGTATTATATTGCATATTGATGGCTGCATTTTGTTATCCATCGTGCAATGATTGATTGAAAGAATAAATTAGTTTGGAGTTTGATGGAAATATTTGCTTATGTTGCATGTTTTTAATGTTTTGTGAGTGTTAGAGCATTTTGCTAACAAAAGAAGTCATTTTGGCCATTGAGCTTCAGTTTATTCCTGTGTGTTAGCTGTTTTGAAAATGTGATGTCAGAGTGGGCAAATGTGTTTAAGCAATCGAGAAAAACTGTAAACTTAAGTCAAATGTATATTGTACAGTATATGCTTACTATCATTATGCCTGACTGTCTTTCAATAAGAACTCCACATTAGCTCAAATACACTGCAGCAATGACTTTTTCCCACCAGTTACAGAGACTTCACATATTTTCAACAGGAAGAACTGTTCCCTCCAGCATAAATGCATTTTAAATAAATTAATCTCTTTAATCTTCTCTTTTCCTCTTATTAATATTTTATTGTGTGCACTCATAAGAAGTTTGCATGAAGAGAAAAAAGCAACACAACATTTTCTGCAAATAGAAGCACACATACTGTATCATAAAATATCATAATTCTTGAGAAAATAATACATTTACTCTAATAAGTCAGGATTAAGCAAAAAGGTTATTCAGGGAATGACAATGTAGTCTAATATACAATTTAAGTAATAGCATGTAGTAGTTCAGTAGTGGTGCATGCTTGCTGCATCAAAAAATGGTGCAATCCTATGCAAGCAGATGAAGGAGACAGTACAAAGTATACCAAGATAAACATCCAGTACATGGTTTAATGAAACATTTGCATGCATTTGCTAATTATTCCAGTCATGCATATTGTGCATATAATAAACCTTGAAACAAAAAGAAAGAGATAAAAATAAGAAATATTTGATTATTACTTAATTACTTTAATGAAATACTAATAACAATTTAGATAAACATGACTTAATCAGGCAGATCAGCCTTGACAATCAGGCAGTATCATGATAAATCATCTCAATCCAAATAAATGTAACTGTGCAGGATCAGCTGTAATAAGAGGAAACATGCAGAATATAACATAAAAGGTAAAGTGAGGTTTGCAGCAGGACAAAGTTGGAGACTTGCCACTGCACTGAATATTGGCCTGTTGCACAGAAGGCAGGGTTCATAGGCCGGTAGATCTGGCAGCAGGTATGTAACCTTGGCTTCTCCTCAGGATGGGTTGCACGGTCACTGACTCACTGTGAGTTCCTAAAATGAACTCCATCTTTAACCATTTCCATATTTATTCTTACTTAAGTCAAAAGAATTTTTTTTTTTTAGAAATTGTAAACATGTATAAATGACTTACTAGTATCTAAAAGATTCATCTAAAATCTTATCTCTGATTTAAAGTGAAAATAATGACACAAATGATGGTGTGTGTACTGTTGCGTTGCATGTATCATCCTTAAACAAATTATCCTGACATGAACAGGGCATGCACAGCCAAGCATTATCTCTGATTTTCCTTGGCTTGTAGTTTGTGTTTAATTTGATGTTTAGATTTCTAATCTAAAAAGGTTTTTCACCTTAGAACATTTTGTAATGTATTCCATTATATTGGAAGGTTTTCAATTCCACAGTCTGTCAGTGCTTAAATGGGGTTCAGGATTATCCATGTACTTTAAAGGATTTCTGTCATTTTAATAATTACATAAAATGATTTAAAGACGTTTATACATTTGACGCTGTAAAATGAGTGTATTCTGGGTAAAATATTTACTGTATATTTATTGTACTATATCAAAAGACCTTACTGTGAAATACAGTAACATTCAGGCAACTGTATTGTAATACCACAGTGTATTATTAAACTTATAATAATACTAGACACCAAAAAGTATTCTCTATTAACATTAGGTCAGTGGTAGCTCAGTGGGTTAAGGCTCTGGGTAGCTGATCAGAAGATTAGCAATTCAAGCTCCAGCTTCATTAAGCTGCCACTGTTAGTCAGTTGAGCAAGGCCCTTAACCCTGTCTGCTCCATGGGCAGCATATCATGGCTGAAACTGTCCTTGAACCTTAACACACTGGGAAAGTATAGTTTCATTATGCTGTAAAGTATATGTGACAAATAAAGACTTCTTCTATAATCTTCAAAAACATTTACCTGATGCCGCAAATCTGTAGGATTTTTTTGCTGAGAAAATAAAATAGCATACACTGATTAACAATTGTTAGTTCAGCTTAAAATATTGGTAATTGTGCTAAATTGGATTTTTTTTATACTTGTGAGCAAGATTTTTAGTTGTTGGGAATAACCAAAAGTAGTTCAATCAACAACGTATTTTAAAATTAATTAAACATTTTTAAAAACATTTATTATGTGTGTATCCTTAAGATCGTTGAAAATGTTTTAGGAGGTGTTGTTGGTTTCTCTATGTGGTGGTAGAATGGAAGATTGTGTTATAGAATTGAACTTCTCGTCCAGTAACCCCTACTGTCCTTACTTTAAGTCCAAACTTAAATGACAAAAAAGAGCAAAAGAGTGTACGTTGTCATATGGCAGAGAAACACCAGTTATACTAACCAGATACAAAATTCATGTGCTGTAACTTGAAACAAATATTGGAAATTTCGTCTAAAATGTTTAAGTTATAATGTGAAAAGTCTTTAACTGTTTTCGATGCTTCAGAGAGACAAATGTTTAAATGAGTGATTACATTATTGAGCATTAAATGATTAAGGTGAGCACAGGCATAATTTGTAATCCTCAACAATCAAAATGTAGCAATCTCTTTAGTTTAGTCTCTTTAACAGGCATTTAACCTTAAAGATATTTATTCTCAGATCAGATCTCACAGCAAAACAAAAAATATTCAATCTTCATTTTAAATCGTTCAATTACCTCAAAAGTATATCTCAGTGATTTGGGGTAGTCCACATTGAGGGCATACAGAAGACCAACCAGTGTGACAATGGCATTTGGCAAATCATACAGGTCCTCCATTACCACCTGGTCCTCCAAAATTATGGTTACTTTCACAATAACAACTGGAAGTGTAAATTCACTTGCATTTTAAGCCACAGTGTGAATACTAGTTTAAGTCCTTTTGTGGTTTTATTCCACTCATTTCTTAGGTTAAATTGAAAATAAAAAAATTATAAATAAAACTGCAAATTAAGACCAGTGTGATTCTATGTTCTATAACAATAACATACACTGATCAGAAAAAAGTCACTACCTGGATTTATTAAAGCAAATACAGTAGATAAGATCCTTAGATAGTTAATATGTTTCAGCTGGAAACAATTATTTAACCCTAACTTATGGCAACGTTTCATTTCTTAAACAATCATGTCAGATGGCATATACTTTGATTGTGGCAAAGATGTTATGCTGTTTCAGAAGAGTCAAATTATTGACCTGCATCAAGCTAAGAAAACAACTAAAGAGATTGCTACATTTTGATAGTTGGGGATTACAAATTATGCCTGTGCTCACCTTAATCATTTAACGCTCAATAATGTAATCACTCATTTAAACATTTGTCTCTCTGAAGCATATAGCTTGGCATTTGGTATATAGGATTGGACAGCATGAGGCTGATATTAATTCATAGGTATTTAATTGAAAAATCTGCAATACATATGTATTTACCAATTTTAAATGCGGGGCTGAAAATGCACAATGTTGCATTTAAAGTAGTTAATAATTTTTAAATGTACACTATAAACATATGAAGAGTTCCAAAGTTATGAATCTACCTTCACCCCAAATCCGGCAGCTGGAATTATATAAGCGTTTATATTCTTATAATTATATATCGATATAATTAGCTTAATACACCTACAGTATAAGAGCTTAAGTACTGTACTTTGTCTACAGCTGAAACTTGGCCAATATCTGGATGTTTTAATTTTTGTTTTTTGTTGTGGTTGTCTACAACATGCAGAACGTTATTATTCACTGCTTAGTATATGTGTAAGCTTGGCATTTATCTATTCTAATACAGATCACTTGTTAAGAAAGACAACTTTTAATCTTTGTTACAGACTCAATGCCTAGGTCTTCTAGCAGATATGTAACTTTAGGAGCACTTTAGGGGTCTAAGATATGATTACTATGGCTGCTGTTTACTACATTTACAATCTCTAAAGCATCCTAGTTTATAAATAATGTATGGAATATATAATAATAAGAGAATATTTTATTAGTCTTAAGGTTGACATGCTTAACAAAATCTCTATGAAATTCAGAAAGTCACGTATTTTCTCACTAGTCAGCTCTTCACAAAAGGAAATTTCCTTTCATTTGGTCTTTTGCAATGATAGGATAGCAGTATTTTCCCGTGCCTGAGTGGAAAAGTACAAGTGCAGATCATTTCCAGAGTCCAAGTGGATTGTTTGGCATGATAATACACAATATAAAAAATAAATAAAAGCAGAGCTTACATATACAGTGGAACCTTATATTGTGAGTAACTTGAAAACTTGGTCAAGACAAGCAATTAAAAAAAAAATTGTTTAACTTGTTAAACGAGCATGGTCTTGATATACAAATACTGAAGTATGAATATGGTTCGTCTGCAGAGCGTCACGTGATCACAACTGCGCCAACAGTTCTTCTCTATCTCACACTATGGGATTGTGAGTAATCGTCTCGCATGCTCAGTTTCAGTACGATATCGAGTATTTCTGTATTTTGTGTTTTTGCATATGTCTCTGCTGGTGGTGGGATGGGGGTGTGCCTTCCCTTATTGTTTCAGGTCCCTCCCACTTTAGTGTGCCCTTTCCTGCAATCTGTTGGTTGCTGTCCTGCCTGTCCCTTGGTTGCTGTTGGTTGCTGTCCTCCCTGTCACCTACTGCCTGATGATTGGGTAACCAGGAGACCCAGAGGCCTACAGTACATAAACCCCTTCAGACTACAGCGCAACAGACCCTAATATTGATTGCCATTTTACAGACTATTCAGTGTATGACCATTTGCTTGTTGTAACTAAGTTTTTGAATATGCCCTTCTTTTGGTTGTTTGTCTTGTAAATACGTTTTGTATATATATATTTTTTTACATAATTCTGTACTTGTGACTTAGTATGGAGTCGATGCCATTGTGTTTACACCTTGTTTTATCCTGGTTTGTGGTTAGTAAGGGAGTAAGGGTAGTATTTCTGTTTCTATTCTTTTGGTGCAGTTTTGGTATTTTCTTCTGGACTAGGTAGAGGGAATTTTGTTCATTATTTTGGCCTTGTCACTTTCTGAAGCTCTCAGCCACTTTTCCTTTGGTGATATGCTTATTCACTTTATGTAAATAAACACTGGGGCAAACGTACTATTGGTCTCACCCCCGATTTATTTTTCTTTTCATTCTTGTTACGGCTCGACAGAATTGAGGGCTTGTCCGGGATTTTCGTTGTCTATCTGCTGGTTTTTGTCTTTTGGTTATAGGAGAAGTGTATGTATTTGTCACAGTTCATTATTTGTAATTCGGTGGAACAATTTGAAAGGTGCAGGAAGGATGATTTATTGCTGCTTGCTGACTTTTACAGCATCTCTGTCTCACAGAGTGCAAATAAGCGCTACTGTACATTAAACAAATGCTTCAGGCAGAGTTGATTAAACAGCTAATTTTCTTTGATCCTACTGAGGCGGGTGTTGCAAACCAGTTCAGTAAGTCTGAATATTCAGCTACAGCAGAGGCTGTGGTTGAACCCAAGGACCCCGCAGGCATAGATCCCGTGGTAGTAGGTTTGCTGCTGAATGACCTGAAGCTTGCACTGCAATTGAAGCAGTTGGAACTAGATTTGGCCCATAAGCAGTATGAAGCTCAGGTGCTTCAATTTCGTACGGTGGAACTTGAGTCTCAGAGGGAAATTTAAATGAAAGGAATTGGAGTTGGTGCTAAGGAACCCAGCTTCAGATTCTGTTGTTCGTGGCCCTCTGTCTCCTGTTCAATTATCCCCTGTTCTACATCCTGAACCAGCACCCCCTATATAGGCCATCAGTGAACCATCACCTGATTTACAGCACCTCAGATTAGTGCCCATATAAATGCTTCTCATAGGCAGATATATGAACATCCACTGTTCAGAGGAGACTGTGTGAGTCAGAGCCTCATGGCCAACAACAAGCAGAAGAGTTGCTTGGGCCAAGAAACACAAGGAATTTACATTCGATCAGAAGAAAACTGTACTTTGGTCTGATAAGTCCAAATTTGAAATGTTTGGTTCTAACTGTTGTATCTTTGATAGATGTAGAGAGGGTGAAAGGACAGTTCCTGTATGTGTGGTTCCCACTGTGAAGAAGGATATAGTGTGATGATGTGGGGGTGCTTTGCTGGTGATACTGTTCGTGACCAGCATGGCTACCAGAGCAGTTTGCAGGAACATGCCATCTCATCTGGTTTGTACTTAGTGGGAATACCTCCAGAAAATGACCCCAATGACCCCAAACAGACCTCTAGTTTATGTAAGAGCAATTTGTCCATAAAGGAGAAAGATGAAGTTCGAGGTTACCTGGCTTGCACAGTCACCTGATCTAAATCTAACCGAGATGGTTAGGGATGACCTGTGAATTCCAGCATAGAAACATCTAAGTTAAGGCATAAACCATTGAGAAATAGGTGGAGATGATGGAACAGGTGAAAGGGGAAATCAGGTGGCTGTTGAGGTTGTGGCATGTTACATAAACAACTAATAGTTAAATTGTATCTTTAGGCACTTTGTCGCAGCCTGTCACAGTAAAACATCTGTACACATTTCTTTAATTGAATATAAATAATTGAATTGCTCAGTGGGCAGCATGATGATTTAGTGGTTAGCAATGGGTAGTTAGGGGTTCCCACAGTCCAAAAAACATGCAGCTTATCCTGGTTGGTGTTCCCAAATTGCCTTTAGTGTGTGTGTGTGTGTGTGTGTTTGTGTGTGCCCTGCAATGGATTGGCACCCCCATTCAGGCCTAAGTTTCCTGGGATAGGCTCCAGACTTTCTGCGACCCTGTCTACAAGATAAAATGGTGCAGATGAAGAGTGAGTGAGTGAGTGTGTGTACTTGCTCAGAATCGTATGTCATATAAATATTCACCTAATAGCATATTTTTACCTCAATCTTTTTGTCTGCTGTTTGTTTTGAACAGCATTATTAGCATAACTTTCTGCTTTTCTGGATTTATTTGTCCTGATTCCATTTTCGAGAAAGAACTAATTTTAAAATGATTGATGAGCAATTGTTTACTTAATCAAATTGCGTCTTTGGAAAGAACTGCTCTGCCCAGTTTATGGCCTTATCCACTTTATAAGGATATAATTGTTATATCCCAGTGGTAAGCCATTTCAACCACAAACTGTACAGAAATTTAGATGTATATCATAATTACATTATATGTTTAGATATATACATATTAGATATATACATACATATACATATGTATAATTACAGATATTTAGAAATTATCTGCAATATAATTACATTATATGTAATAAGTAATAAGTTATTATGATCACTCACTTACTCACTCATTATCTATACAGCTTTATCCTATATACAAGGTCGAGGGCTGCCTGGAGTCTATGCCAGGAGACTTAGGGCATGAGTCAGGGTACACCCTGGACGAGTGCCAATCCATCACAGCGCACATATAATTATGGTATATTTTTAATTTAAAAATCTCTGCTTTTATTTTTTTAAATATTGTGCATTATCATACCAAACCATCCCCTTGGACCCTGGATATGATCTGCACTTGTAATTTTCCACTCACGCAGGGGAAAATACTGCTGTTTAATCATTGCATAAGACATGTGCAAGACAAATGAAGAAAAAAAAAACATCACATTTGTGAAGAGCTGACCAATGAGAAAATAGGTGACTTTTTAATCTTGACAGAGATGACTTTAACCATGTTGACCTTAAGACTAACAATATATTCACTTCTTATCAGATTATTCTATGCATTAGTTTTAAAGTAAGATGCTTTAGATATTTTAAATGTAATAAGCAGCAGTCATGGTAATCATATGTTAACTCCCAAACTATACACATAAAGTGCACCTAAAGTTATATTTCTGCTAGAAATAGTAGTAGGCATGAAGTCGGTAACAAAAGTATAACAACTGTTAAGAAATTGGTTCAATCTGGATCAGCTGCAACCTGCAATAACCAAAAACTCGCCAGTTTGGTCTGGCCAACAGAAAAAAGCAAAAAATCTCTATAAAAGCTATTCAAATAATGTATGTATGAATTGTACTAGCTGTACAATAGCTGGGTTATGGCACATCTCTTCCTCTATAAATGAATGAATCAATAAAAAAAAATATTTAAAAATAAACAGGGCCTAGGCAGCAGCATGTCCTCGGTCACCCCTACATGAGAGGAGATCTCAACACCACAATGCTGAACCTAAAGCCCTTGAACCCAGTCATTTCTCTTTTATATATAAGCAGAAATGAGGGCTAAAGATCAAATAGAATACTATAGAACATACTCTCTGTTCACTCTGTTAATCATTACCAGTGTCAGCAGAACTCTTTTTTGCAGGATGCTATGTAACTATCTCAGCATTAAAGAGGGAGATGTAAGCCAAATTTTGTATACACCTTATAATTGAATGTTTTTAGTTTTTGATTAATTTTCTACATAGTAGAACACTACTGGAGATTTCAAAACTATACAATAAAACTTATGGAATTAGGTAAGTAACAACTAAAGTCAGATGTTATTTTAAGACGTGAAGGTCTGCTGTTCTTGCAAGAACAATATTGTTTCTAACTGGCTTCCATGACGTCTCATTTAGAGTTTCCGGCCTCAAAAATCACCAATTAACAGTACCTCAGATTAGAGCCATTAGGAAGGCTTTACAGAGCATATGTAGCAGACACACCTCAATATCAACTGTTCGAAAGAGATGCATTTTCAGGAAAGACCTGAATGAGGACCTGATTAGAAGGTGCATCCAAACGTTTGACTGATAATACACACACATGCAAATACACACACGCGCACACTCATATATAATCACTGATATGGAAAGGATCACCCCCTCCTGAAAATGACATGAAAACTCAAGCAGGTCAAGCTAATCACCATCTCAATGTCACACAAAGCCATTTAACTTTCAACTGTGATCAGTTATGGTCATTTTGATTAGCTCAGCATGAAAAGCTGGAGCATTTCAGTTTAGTGTAACTGAGTATTTGGTACTATGGCCCGTAAACTGGTTAACTTAGTATTTGGTACTATGACCCGTAAACTAGTTAACTTTGGTTAAATGTTTTAAGCCTCAAGCTCCCACAAGTTTCTGGAATTTAAGCTCATTATTCCTGACAGATCTAGTGTAACTACAGGTTGTAAGGGTTAACCCCTAGAGGGCGTCAAAACGCCCGTTTGGTTTTGTTATTAGTTGGCTTTCTGTTCTGTATGTATATTTTAAAACATCAGTTCCCAGGTTACACCTCGGTCAGGTGACGTAGGCGCTCACCTGAACCGAGGAAAGATAATTATGTTCAGTTTAGTATAAATAGCCTGAAGCGCAGTCAGGCGTCTAGCTTTTGTTGCCTAACTTATGTTTTGTGTTGTTGGTTTTGTCTTCTTATAAATAAGATAAAGACAAAGTGCTCAGAAAGAGCCTATTTACTTTTGTTTATATTAAAAAGTACAATAAAAGTCTTTATTGGAACCACCAGCTCGCCTCCTGCATTCATGCCACAAAAACATTCACGCCGACACAGAAGAGCAAAACGTGACAGGTACATCTCAATAAATTAGAATGTAATCGCAAAGTTGATTCATTTCCATAATTCAAATCAAAAAGTGAAACTCGTGTATATATATTACATAGATTCACTACACAGACATATTTAAAGTGTTAATTGTATCAATTAATTTTGATTATGGCTTATAGCTAATGAAAACCCAATATTCAGTATCTCCGAAAATTAGAATATTGTGAAAAAGTTCAATATTGGATACTCATGGTGTCTAATCAGTTAATTACAAAGGCCTAATGACAAAAAGCATTGAACTCAGTGGGCCATAGGCCTCTTTTCAGGTGAAGGTAAATTTTTCCATTTCATTTGGAAATCAAGGTCTCTGTGTCTGGAAGAAGAGAGTGGAGGCACAGAATCAAAGTTTCTTGATGACCAGTGTAAAGTTGGCACAATCAGTGGTGGTTTGGGGAGCCATGTCATCTGCTGGTGTTGGTCCACTTTGTTTTATTAGGTCCAAGGTGAGCACAGCCGCTTACCAGGAGGTTTTAGAGCAATCTATGCTTCCCTCTGCTGACCAGCTTTATGGAGATGCTGATTTCATTTTCCAGCAGAACTAGGCACCTGCCCTCACTGCAAAATGTACCAATACCTAGGTTAAGTACCATGGTATCTCTGTGCTTGATGGACCAGCAAACTCAACAGACCCAAACCCTGTGTAGAATCTATGGGGTACCGTGATAAGGAAAATGCGAGACACCAGGCCCGACAATGCAGAAGTGCTGTAGGCCATTATCAGAGCAACCTGGGCTTCCATAACACCTCAGCAGTGCCACAGATTGATCCTCCATGCCATGCCGCATTGCTTAAGTAATTCATGCAAAGTGAGCCCCAACCAAGTATTGAGAGCTGTACATGTTCATACTTTTCAGTAGTCCAACATTTCTGTGTTAAAAATATTTTTTTAAAGGAAATAAACACTTGAAATATATCAGCCTGTGTGTAATAAATCTGTATAATATATAAGTTTCAATATTTGAATTGAATTATGGCAATAAATCACATTTTAGATAATATTCAAATTTATTGAGATGCACCTGTATGTGGTTATAGGAAATAGTTCATTTACATAAGCTTTCATGTAATGCAGTGGATTTCCAGACTTCTATATTTGCCTCATAGACGTTGCACTTTGTGTGTTGTTGAGAACAAAATAAAATATGTTTTGAGAGCGGGGAAAAAAAAGGAAATGTCTACGATAAAAAGAAAAATAATATTTTTGAAAAAAAACCATTAATTTTAATTTGATATAGATCAAGATTTATATTTTTCCCCAAAATTACACACAAGCATTCCCCCAGGCTGTTACTACCTCGCTATTTCCTCAGCCTGCATTGCAGTGCATAACACATAACACACAAAACCGCACTCTTCTCCCAGTGCTTTACATCTCACGCCACTCACACATACCAGTTCAGACCCTTTGTTATGACACTTGCAATGGAACTCTGATGCATCCAACTCCTATCCTTGATGATTCTTCTGCAACTTAATTGGAGTCCACCTGTGTCTAATTAAATTAATTGGAAAGGCACATACCTGTCTATATAAGATGTCACCATAAATTGTGTATGTCAGAGTGAAGCCAAAGCCATATTGTCGAGAGAATAATTTTTTATTAAAGGGTATATTATTATTATTAAAATGTCTGAAAATTATCCGTTGGCACTGTAGGTGTACAAAATGTCAAAAGTGTTCATAAATCCACTGACAGGTTCAGTGCCCCATTCTGGGCTCAGTTTACTCTCAGTTATATGTTATCCATGTATGCCCAGGCTTCTTTGGGTTCTCCAGTGAATGGTGCCTTGTTATGAACTGATGCCCCATTGACCATGTATTCCGATCTTGAACTTAACCTAGTTTTACTGAAGTTATCACTGAAGGTCTAATATTCTATTTGTATATACTTGTAAAAAATCCAATCAGAAAACACATTTATATTCATTAAGCAGTGTTTGATATAAAATGTAAAGAAAATTGAAAAAAAAATTTTTTTTAATTACTAGTATTGTTTTTGAATTATTTATCTATAGGATTATTTGAATAACCACCCAGGTGCACCTGTCTTTACTACTGCACTCACTCAGAACTCCACTATTATGTAAGAGTTAATTAATAAGTTCCATGAAAATGTAAGTCTTTTTATTTAATTGTTAAGCTGTATCACTTTTGCCCTGTTAATAGTAATTAAACTGTAAAAAAAAAAAAAAAAAAAACTGTTGTATAAAAATTTATAGAACTTGTAAATGGCAATGTATCCTGATAATACTTAATGGAGATTCATTAATGACTAAGTTTTATGTCATGTACGTCTTATCATTAAATTAAACACGCAGGTGCAGAAGTGCAGAGCAAGTTTGATAAGAGTCACTAACACTCATTTATGCATACACAGTCAGTTGCTCAATTCATGATGTTGACTGTCCTTCCTCTCTATCTAGTGTACCTTGACCAACTTCTGAAAGTGGGGTGAACATCAGGGGTGTGCTTACAGTTCATGAGCATGGGGGGAGTATTTGCAGATGAGTCTGTGTGTTCCCACCTACTCTCTGTGTGCATGTTTGATTTGTCCAAATAGTTGCTCATCTGACAGCCCTCTCTTACTCTGGATATAAAAGGTGGCGAATAACAGAGTCTTTGGTACCTCCTCCAGCTGAGCTGTGTCTGCAGTGGAACCAGAGGATCCTCTTAACCATGAGGCTTCTCATCCAGACCTTCACCATCTGCCTGGCCCTCTCTCTTTGCTTGGCAGTTCCCACGTGAGTGCTGCCTCTCTACACTCCAGAGCATTTTTTGCTATTCAACTCATCTATGTCTATCAATCTCTTTATTTTGCCAGCCAATTTTGTTCTTACTTAATTATTCTCTATCTGCAGCAAAAATCTTTGGCATTATGCTCATGCCCGTCATATAATACACTTAATAACTTAATGTTATCTTCTAACTTCTTATCTTCATCCCTGTTCCTCTAATCCTTTTTGTTCAGGCATCATCATGAGCATGGTAATGGTGAGTTAATGTCAGCCACGCAAAAAACCTCATGCAAAGAATTTGTAATATATAGATCGATAGATAAGAGACTTAAATAAGAGCCATTAAAATAAGAGACTTCTATTTGATTTAGATGAAGAGGTAGCTCATGGTCCTGGCCATAACAACAATGATCATGGCCATAAAAGTAGTGGTCCTGGCCATACTAACAACAATGATCATGGCCATAAAAACAATCACTTCGACCGCTGCAAGGAATTAGTGTTTGATGCTGCGATCGAGTCAAAGGAAGGAATTTACTACTTCTTTAAGGGTGAGTAAAAATAGTTTGGGATTCCATACATTAAATAGGTTATTAAAAATTGCTTAAAATTGGGAACAGAGGGGAAAAAATTATTTTTGCAATGTCTTCTTGTTTATATATATATATACACACAGGTCCTTCTCAAAAAATTAGCATATTGTGATAAAGTTCATTATTTTCTGTAATGTACTGATAAACATTAGACTTTCATATATTTTAGATTCATTACACACAACTGAAGTAGTTCAAGCCTATTATTGTTTTAATATTGATGATTGTGGCATACAGCTCATGAAAACCCAAAATCCCTATCTCAAAAAATTAGCATATTTCATCCGACCAATAAAAGAAAAGTGTTTTTAATACAAAAAAAGTCAACCTTCAAATAATTATGTTCAGTTATGCACTCAATACTTGGTCGGGAATCCTTTTGCAGATTCTTGTGTCTCTCAACTTTCTCTTCACAATATCCCACAGATTCTCTATGGGGTTCAGGTCAGGAGAGTTGGCAGGCCAATTGAGCACAGTAATACCATGGTCAGTAAACCATTTACCAGTGGTTTTGGCACTGTGAGCAGGTGCCAGGTCGTGCTGAAAAATGAAATCTTCATCTCCATAAAGCTTTTCAGCAGATGGAAGCATGAAGTGCTCCAAAATCTCCTGATAGCTAGCTGCATTGACCCTGCCCTTGATAAAACACAGTGGACCAACACCAGCAGCTGACATGGCACCCCATACCATCACTGACTGTGGGTACTTGACACTGGACTTCAGGCATTTTGGCATTTCCCTCTCCCCAGTCTTCCTCCAGACTCTGGCACCTTGATTTCCGAATGACATGCAAAATTTGCAACCTGTAGCCCATTTCCTGCACACGCCTGTACACGGTGGCTCTGGATGTTTCTACTCCAGACTCAGTCCACTGCTTCCGCAGGTCCCCCAAGGTCTGGAATCGGTCCTTCTCCACAATCTTCCTCAGGGCCCGGTCACCTCTTCTTGCTGTGTAGCGTTTTCTGCCACACTTTTTCCTTCCCACAGACTTCCAACTGAGGTGCCTTGATACAGCACTCTGGGAACAGCCTATTCGTTCAGAAATGTCTTTCTGTGTCTTACCCTCTTGCTTGAGGGTGTCAATGATGGCCTTTTGGACAGCAGTCAGGTCGGCAGTCTTACCCATGATTGCGGTTTTGAGTAATGAACCAGGCTGGGAGTTTTTAAAAGCCTCAGGAATCTTTTGCAGGTGTTTAGAGTTAATTAGTTGATTCAGATGATTAGGTTAATAGCTCGTTTAGAGAACCTTTTCATGATATGCTAATTTTTTGAGATAGGGATTTTGGGTTTTCATGAGCTGTATGCCACAATCATCAATATTAAAACAATAAAAGGCTTGAACTACTTCAGTTGTGTGTAATGAATCTAAAATATATGAAAGTCTAATGTTTATCAGTACATTACAGAAAATAATGAACTTTATCACAATATGCTAATTTTTTTTAGAAGTACCTGTATGTGTATACAGTGGTGTGAAAAACTATTTGCCCCCTTCCTGATTTCTTATTCTTTTGCATGTTTGTCACACTTAAATGTTTCTGCTCATCAAAAACCGTTAACTATTAGTCAAAGATAACATAATTGAACACAAAATGCAGTTTTTAAATGAACGTTTACGTTATTAAGGGAGAAATAAACTCCAAATCTACATGACCCTGTGTGAAAAAGTGATTGCCCCCCTTGTTAAAAAATAACTTAACTGTGGTTTATCACATCTGAGTTCAATTTCTGTAGTCACCCCCAGGCCTGATTACTGCCACACCTGTTTCAATCAAGAAATCACTTAAATAGGAGCTACCTGACACAGAGAAGTAGACCAAAAGCACCTCAAAAGCTAGACATCATGCCAAGATCCAAAGAAATTCAGGAACAAATGAGAACAAAAGTAATTGAGATCTATCAGTCTGGTAAAGGTTATAAAGCCATTTCTAAAGCTTTGGGACTCCAGCGAACCACAGTGAGAGCCATTATCCACAAATGGCAAAAACATGGAACAGTGGTGAACCTTCCCAGGAGTGGCCAGCCGACCAAAATTACCCCAAGAGCGCAGAGACAACTCATCCGAGAGGCCACAAAAGACCCCAGGACAACATCTAAAGAACTGCAGGCCTCACTTGCCTCAATTAAGGTCAGTGTTCACGACTCCACCATAAGAAAGAGACTGGGCAAAAACGGCCTGCATGGCAGATTTCCGAGGCGCAAACCACTTTTAAGCAAAAAGAACATTAAGGCTCGTCTCAATTTTGCTAAAAAACATCTCAATGATTGCCAAGACTTTTGGGAAAATACCTTGTGGACCGATGAGACAAAAGTTGAACTTTTTGGAAGGTGCATGTCCCGTTACATCTGGCGTAAAAGTAACACAGCATTTCAGAAAAAGAACATCATACCAACAGTAAAATATGGTGGTGGTAGTGTGATGGTCTGGGGTTGTTTTGCTGCTTCAGGACCTGGAAGGCTTGCTGTGATAGATGGAACCATGAATTTTACTGTCTACCAAAAAATCCTAAAGGAGAATGTCCGGCCATCTGTTCGTCAACTCAAGCTGAAGCGATCTTGGTTGCTGCAGCAGGACAATGACCCAAAACACACCAGCAAATCCACCTCTGAATGGCTGAAGAAAAACAAAATGAAGACTTTGGAGTGGCCTAGTCAAAGTCCTGACCTGAATCCTATTGAGATGTTGTGGCATGACCTTAAAAAGGCGGTTCATGCTAGAAAACCCTCAAATAAAGCTGAATTACAACAATTCTGCAAAGATGAGTGGGCCAAAATTCCTCCAGAGCGCTGTAAAAGACTCGTTGCAAGTTATCGCAAACGCTTGTTTGCAGTTATTGCTGCTAAGGGTGGCCCAACCAGTTATTAGGTTCAGGGGGCAATTACTTTTTCACACAGGGCCATGTAGGTTTGGATTTTTTTTCTTCCTAAATAATAAAACCCCTCATTTAAAAACTGCATTTTGTGTTTACTTGTGTTATCTTTGACTAATAGTTAAATGTGTTTGATGATCAGAAACATTTTGTGTGACAAACATGCAAAAGAATAAGAAATCAGGAGGGGGCAAATAGTTTTTCACACCACTGTATATATATATATATATATATATATATATATATATATATATATATATATATATATATAAAACCTGGCTGACCTCTGATCACTAGTGCTTGCTTTCAGATGATCATGTGTTTAAGGGGTTCCATGGTGAGGGTGAGCTTACAAATAAGACCTTTCCTGAACTGGATGACCATCTGGTGGGACACGTGGACGCAGCATTCCGCATGCCATCTGAAGACAGTCCTGACCACCATGAGCACCTGTATTTCTTTCTGGTACATTATAGTGACTTGCAGTTTATAGCTGTTTCTTATATGTTGTTTAATTAAGGTTATTATTAAAACTATTTAATTGAAACAAACACTTTTTGTGTCTCCCAATGTAGGATAACAAGGTTTTTAGCTATGAAAATCACAAGCTGAACGATGGATATCCCAAAGACATCGCTGAGGTATTTCCTGGTATTCCAGACCATTTGGATGCTGCAGTTGAGTGCCACAAGCCTGACTGCCCCAAAAACACTGTGATCTTTTTCAAGGGTATGACATTTAACTGCTTTGTATTTTACTTATGTATTTAAGTTTGTCAAGTATTTATAATTTTATATACATTAACTATTACATATATTCCTTTATACTCCAGGTCATGAAATCTACCACTTTGACATTGACAGCAAGGAGGTACATCATAAAGAATTCAAAAGCATGCCCAACTGCTCTGCTGCCTTCCACTATACTGGACACTATTACTGCCTCCATGGCCACCATTTCTCTAAATTCAACCCCAATACTGGGGCGGTTCATGGAAGATATCCAAAGGAAGCTCGTGACTACTTCATGAGTTGTCCTCATTATGGTATGTGAAAAGCATGCAGATGGATGAATCTGTGTCTAGCAGAAAACATCATTGAATTTGAGGGTGTTTTCAACGTATGATATCCTTGTGTATTAGGTGAAAAGACTGAGAAAGAACACATTGAGAGAGAACAGTGCAGCCATGTGCACCTGGATGCCATCACTGAAGACGATGATCATGATCTGTTTGCTTTCCGAGGTTGGTGGGTGCAGTACACAGTAATACTTACAGTAGCTAAAATACTGTAGGTACTGTAAAATCTCAAACTATTGTGTTTCAGGCAAATAGGCCAAACCACATGCTGGTGGAAGTGTTCTCAAATTGTTTACTTATTCTCTTTTACCAGGACACTACTATCTTAGTAGAATTGATGGAAAAACTCATGCTGGTACTATTGAGAGTGGCTTTAAAGATCTGCATGCTAACATTGATGCTGCCTTTGCCCATGATGAGCACATACACATTATTAAGGTAAGTGCTAAAAGAAAATTAGCATTCTGTCTTGCATAAATACTTGTAACTGGTATAAAAAATAATGATTACCTTTTGGTACATGTTGGCTCCTTTCAGGATGACAAAGTATATGTCTATAATATATCACACACACAAGGAGAGGCTCACAAACTCAGAGAAGGTTACCCCAAAACTGTGAAGGATGAACTGGGACTTGAGGGTCATATAGACGCTACCTTTATTTGTCCCAAAGATCACATTGTTCATGTCATCCAAGGTAGAAAGCAACAATACAATGATAACATGAAATTATTTAATATTTTTTCATGTGTCTGATTATTTTATTTGATTGCTTTCTTTGTGGGCCTTTATATGATTTACAGGAAATAAAATATATGATGTGGACTTGAATGCACATCCACCAACCCATACAGAGGCAAAACCTATCCCATATAAGCATGTTGATACTGCTCTGTGTGGAGACAATGGTGTGATAGTAGTAATTGATGATGATTACTATTACTATGCATCACCCATGATATTCCTTGCTTCCAAGATAAAGCCTCACAAGCAAGATGTGGCAACGGGTCTCCTTGGCTGTCCTTTCTATGGTATGTGAAAAGTATGAGGATGAATGAATCTAGCAGAAAACATCATTTGATTTCAGTGTGTTTTTCAATGACAATATCCTTATGTATTAGATGGTAAGACTGAGGCAGAACACATTAAGAGAGAGCAATGCAGCCATATGCACCTAGATGCCGTCACTGAAGACGATGATCATGATCTGTTTGCTTTCCGAGGTTAGTGGGTGCAGTACACAGTAATGCTTATAACAGCAGTAATGTAAAATCTTAAACTATTGTGTTTCAGTCAACAGGCAACTTGGCCAAACTACATTTTGCTTGAAGCTTTCTTGATTTTTGTTTTCTTATTCTCATTTACCAGGCCACTATTATCTCAGTAAAATCGAAGATAAATACCATGCTGGCTCTATTGAAAGTGGCTTTAAAGATCTGCATGATGATATTGATGCTGCCTTTGCCCATGACGAGCATATACACATTATTAAGGTAAGTGCTAATAAAATCAGACATTTTGAACATTTTGTCTAAGCAAAATACTTGTAACTGGTATAAAAAATAATAATAATATCCTTTGGTACATATTGGTTCCTTGCAGAATGACAAAGTATATGTCTATAATATATCACACACACAAGGAGAGGCTCACAAACTCAGAGAAGGTTACCCCAAAACTGTGAAGGATGAACTGGGACTTGATGGTCATATAGATGCTACCTTTATTTGCCCTAAAGATCACATTGTTCATGTCATTCAAGGTAGGAAAGCAAGAATACTATTATGTGTTACTATTAACACTATTATGAAATGATTTAATAGTTTCTCAAGTGTCTGAACATTTTAACATAACTTTGCTGTCTTTGTATGATTTACAGGAAATAAAATATATGATGTGGACTTGAATGCACATCCACCAACCCATACAGAGGCAAAAACTATCCCATTTAAGCATGTACATACTGCTATGTGTGGAGACCATGGTGTGAAAGTAGTGGTTGATGATGATTACTATGAATACGCATCACCCATGGCATTTATTGCTGCCAAGATCAAGCCTGAGAAGAAATGTGTGCCCAAAGACCTGCTTGGCTGTACCCCTAAAGCGTAAGGGACATAAAGAAGATAGCGCCACATCTAAAGGAGGAGCACACAATTTACATCTTCTGAATCATGCAAGGCTGTAGAGATATTCCTCTGACATTTGTCACTATGGCGTCAAATGTATTTTCCTAAATCTGGTGCTCCGATTAACTACGCCTGACTTTTACTCCACAAACTGCAAATTTCTGTGCAGTGCATCATTCCAAATAGCTATTATGTCCAACAAGGCTATTCGGTCTCTGTCAGTGCTGTCTGTAAACATAGAGAACCACCTGTGCATTTTGTGGCTGATGAATAAACTAAAGAAAACATCATTAATTTTACTGTTTTTATCGTTATTATTCATTTATTTTTATTGATGATTTATTCCACATAGCATGACAAAGCTTTTGACTTTTTGATAAAAGCTTTTGATAAAATTTGTACATACAAAGAGATTTTTATTTGCAAATAAAAATTCAATACTTTGAACATAAAAAAGTAATCAAATAAGCATATAATAACAGTAACATGCTGTTAGATAATTAAAATGTAAGTCATGGAGAGGCCCAGAGACAGACAGACAATAGGTAATATGTTTGCATTTTCCTTTTAAACAAAAGAGTTCCAGCTGTTTGGATGTATACCATATAAGGAATCAGGAAGCGCAATGAGGGGGCTCTCATCATATTATAAAACCTTACACATGCATTATATGGACTTATTTTATGGAGGATGCATGACCATCACACCTGCTTCTATGAAGGCTTTCCAATAGATTTTTGAGTCTGGCTGTGGAGATCAGCTTTCATTCAGCCACAAATACATTATTCAGTTCATGCAATGATGTTAGTTCTAATGAAGAGAAATAGTAATATTACACTATATTCTAAAAACAATATCCTTCATGTTGTGGAAAGCATTTTTAGATGTTCAGGTAGCCAAATAATTTTAGCCTGTGCAAGTTGTAAGCAAGATTAAATTGATTACCCAGACCCAAGAGGTGGAGAACCCTACTTCTCTTATACTGTACCATCGTATTTATAGTCTTTGTTATGAGGTGGTATCAAAAAGTTTTGAGACTAGTTTTATAACATCCCAACAGATGGCAGCACAGTCACAGGGAGCAGCAACACTCATAAGTCGATGTGCCAAAAGACAGTATCCTACTGTATGTACATCTGGAACTGTGCAACTGGTGCTATTCTGACCACATGCATTACCACATCTGTCATTTCATCATGGACAGGACGTTAGAACAAAAAGTAAACATGAAATTCTGTGTGAAATGTTTACAGCAATCCTGCAATGAGTCGTTTGAGGTGTTTTGAGTGGCACTTGCATTTCAAGAGCGGAAGAACATCACTGGAAGATGACAAAAGACCAGGAAGAGCTTTAACATGCTCAACCCACGAAAATGTCAAAACCATTTGGCAACTTGTGCATGATGATCGTTCAAGAACAATCCACAACATTGCTGCCATTGTCAGTATGTCATACGGAACGGTCCAGTCCAATCCTCAGTAAACAGTAAACAGTAAGGAATGTCGTCTCTAAGGACTTAGGGGCAACAACATTTGAATGGAAAAGTTACAGAGCAATAACTAACAAACCATGTTATAATGTGAGACACTGTTTTATTACTTATTATTGAATTACTTTTATTACTTATTACTTATCTAATCATTTTACATTATCAAAACCAAAAAGGACTGTGCTAAACCATTCACAGGAAAAAAATGTGGTCAGAAAAAAGAAAAAATCTTGAATGACCATGATCACACATCAGTTAAATGCCTGGTAAAGTTGCATCATAAATAAAAAATTATTAATAGCATAGATCAAACAATGAAAGTACAATGTGGACATAAATGCAATGTGATGCCAAATTAATAGAAACTTATTAAGGTTAAGTGGGAAAAAAAACCTGAATGTGCTGAGAAGCATAAGTATTAGACTTTGGAGCAATGGACAACAATAGTGTGGTCTGGTTGGATCTGAAAAAATCCAAACTGACCTTTTTCTAGAGTGATGAATGCATCAGGGTAAGAAGGGAAGAACCATCATGTATGAACATGCATCCATCATGTGCACTATACAAGACAGTGGAGTAGTCTTATGATCTGGAGTCAGTTCAGTTCATCAGGTCTAGGTACAGCAACATTATGTGGCAATAAAATGAATCAACTGATGACCTGAATGTACTGAACGACCAGGTTATCACATCTGTGGAGCTTTTCTTCTCTAATGGGACAGGCTTATTCCAGGACTCAAAATTCATCTGGCTAACATTGTGAAAGAGTGGTTTGGGAAGAATAAGAAAGTTTGGCTGCCATACCGCACAGTGTTTGCAATGTGTTCAAAACGTGTTTGCTAATTTGTGTCATCTTTATAATGATGATTAAAATCTGTTCATCCTTCCTGATACAGTATGTACAACATATATACATATATATATATATATATATATATATATATGTGCACCATGAAGAGGTTGAATATACAATTAAAAAAAAAAGTAATGCCACAACATTATTATAACAGTAATTTACAGGGTTCGGTTTCCAGCTCAACGCCTAATTGTATCTGAGCATTTGGAGGTGAAAGGACCTTGCTCACCGGTCCAACAGTGGTGACACAGCAGCATCAGTTAAGCCAACACCTTAACCACTGAGTCACCCCTGCCCCCTATATGTGAAAACTGCTACACCGCAGATGTACACTACCGTTCAAAAGTTTGGGGTCACTTGCAAATTTCTTTGTTTTTGTTTAGTGATTTATTTTCTACATTCTACAACAATACTGGGGATTTCAAAGCTATAAAATAACACATATGGAATTGGTAATTATGGTAACAACATGGTAATTATGTAACAACAACAAAAACAACAGTTAGTTGTTATTTTAAGACACAGAGGTTAGCCTTTCTGTAATAGTTCTTGCAAGAACCCTATTGACAAGTGCATTTACAAAATCCATCAAGCACCATAATGAAACTGGCTCTCATGAAGGCCATCCCACGAGGATGCCGCAGACGAGAAGTTCATTTAGAGTTATCAGCCTGAAAAATTACCAATTAACAGCACCTCAGATTAGAGGCGTTATGAAGTCTTTACAGAGCAGAAGTAGCAGACATATCTCACTATCAACTGTTCAAAGGAGATTAATGCGTTTTTTGGATGCCTTCAGCATTCCTTTACAATGTAGAAAGAAATAAAAATCAGGAACGATCATGGAGTTAGAAAGTGATCTAAATCTTTTGAACGGTAGTGTGTATATATTGTAGTTTCAATCAATTGATTTACATTCATGATTTAGACACATCTCATGCTATCTCATCCCAAAATTCTACACACCATTCCTTGTTGTGTTTCCATTCCTACATTGTGTTGCAGGAAAAAAAAGAAAACAGAAGAGTACCAGACAGAAAGATACTTAATTTTCCTATGTATATGACAGCAGGAATAGCACCTTGTAGGCTATATGAATTTAGTTGAAGATGTATGAATTTAAAAGGGTGATTATATTATTGTGTGGCAAAACAAAGAAGAAAATACATTGTATGAATTAAGTTTGAACAGAAAGTGTAAGGATTTCTTGGTTTTTGGTAGACCCCCTTTTTTGTCTACTCAGTGCTCCACCTGTATTCTGCTGTCCCGCCTGGATCCAGGGAACCCCTCAATGATTCACACAGACCAGTGCTCAGTGAGACATTCAAAGTTTATTGTGGAAAACAGGAGTATATATATGCACACACACAAAAGTATCAAAAGAAAGAGCAGGTGGTTATATCTGGTCCATAATGTTTATAAAAGATAATCATGGAGAAAAACAGGAGCTTGGGAGTTGTTCTTCGTTAGGAGCCTCCAACGGTTTTACGACCTGAACATAGATTATACTAAGGAATGTGTTTGCTGATAGTGCAGCGTGTCGAGGTCAAAGAAAGAAAGCACTCTGTTCTCGTGCACACATAATATCATGAAATACACTAGAAATTAAATATTCCCTACAGAAGGTGGAGACAAAACCAGAGTAGTCGGACAAGTATCTACATTCCACAGAATAAGTCACACCTCTGACTTCAGTCAAATGAACCAGAGAGATTATATTACTGTGTATACACAAAACACAAAGGAAAAGAACTTGTGTGAGGAACCATTTCCTTAAATACGAAACCAGAAAGCTATACACCTGCCATGAGCATTTATGGTGAAACGAAACAGAAGGGTTTACTTCCGCCTTCATGTGAATACAGCATCCCTGCAAATAACTCTCCTGTCCTCCAATTGCACACATCGCCCGGGAAGACTGCTGAGGATAAACAGGTAAATAATCTCTTGTACATATACTACATGAAATAATGGACTTCCATTTATAAAATATATGTATGATGATGTATTCTGTATGATTTTTTTTTTTTGGACTACAGTAGGATGGTATTTTAATATTGGTCATAGAACTTTGATATTCAGAGTTTAAGTAATAACTAGCTATAGAGTTTGTTGAGGTTTGAAGGAAGGCTGAAATACCTAAGAAGTTTTTTTTAAACTTGGATGCTAAAGTCTTTATAAATGTTCATAAATCTCACTGAATTTTCATGAGCTTGATACTTTTCCAAACCTACAGCCTATTTATTTTACTAATAAAATCTAATTAAAAAATAATGTTGACTGTGTAAGGATCATACAGGTATACAGGCAGGATACGGGACCGTGGTGACAGTTCTGTCCTGACCCTGATAATTGAGAATAATGAATATACCAGTGATCTAGCCGTTTTTCTCTCAAGGCGGGTGTTGCTAAACACATCACCCAATAGAGCCAAACTACACGATAGTTTAAAGTGTATAGACATAGTGTATGCAGAAGAAACATGAACGAAAGTGCAACACAGCATGGCTTACTCCAAAAAAAGCAAAGTAAACCATAAAAACCAAAATAAAAAAGTAAGGTGAATCACCACAATGAGACAAAAAAAGAAGTCCAGTATAACAGAGCAACCAGAGACTTTTTACATTCATTCATATTTAATATGCAAATGAATATTTACTAAAGATTAATTAAAGATTGTTGTTTGTATTCCAAATAAATGTTTAATTCAAAGTAAATATTTAAAGCCATAAAAAAATGTTGCTATGTAATTTTGTAATTTGCTATGTAAATGGCAGCTGGGTCGGTATAGCGCCTTGTAGGCTATGATGAAGATGTATGACTGGTGTGTAGTCAGACAAGTCACCCATTCCACAGTGAAGTTACACCTCTGACATTTCCTTAAAAAATGAAACCAGGAAGCTATGCGCACGTAGGAGACGAGCGTTGTACGCTGCGTTGATCTTGACCAGTAAAACGAAACAGAAGGGTTTACTACCTACTTCCTGTGAATACATCATGTATACAAATAACTCTTCTGTTCTCCAGTTGCACACATCACTTGGGAAGACTGCTGGAAATAAAACAGGGCCCGGTTTCTCGAAAGCTTCTTATCTCTAAGTAGTTCTTAAGTCGTACTCTTAACTTTATGGCGCATTTCTCGAAACGTTCTTACGCTAAGTATCTTTTAGCTAAGTCAGACATTCGTAAGGTTGGTCTGGACCAACCTTAACTCATACTTAGCGTAGTTTCAGCTCAAGACGCTAGTCGCCGCCACTGAGCAGCAGTCTTTATAAACCAGCGGTGTATGCGCTTCCTCGTTAGTATAGTGGTCAGTAAACACATTATGGCACGTTATCAAAGTCGTATTAATGATGGAATATACTGTAGACCTGTTTAAGAATATTATTTTATTTGATATCAGAACTAATAGAGTGACTTTTAATTAGCCTATTTCATAATGTGACTAATGCATTAAAATTGCCAATCACAATTAATATTAAACAGGTGGCGAACAATTAGGCAGCGATACAGCGTGGTGTTGTGTTAAACTGAAGACGGCGCCGTCCGTGGAGCCGTGTGGGTCATGTACATTTATCCTTTAGACAAAACTTCAGCCCTTTTCATATTTTCCCCGTGGTCGTTATTAAAAAATATATAAAATAAACGGTTTGCCTTTCAAGGCAACAGATTATGGAGCTTCTTGAGCTGCTCAGACCTGCGCGTGCCAGACCAACGCGTCGTACTTACTGTACTTACTGTACTGTACACTCCCCGTCCCGATGTCCAGCTGCTCGCTGCTTTTTGTTTAAAATATGTTTCATTGCTCATTAGCCATTATCCATGACTTTATAGGCTTTTCTTTTGACACGTTTTATTTTTATGAAATTTGATTTAGTTAAATGAGAAAATAACCTTGGGAGTTTCAAACCCCGCATCCATTCATGTTTCTAGGTGATTGTAATGTTTAATACCCCTACAGTATTCACTTATGCGGTTTGACTCGGTGTGAGATGCGGTGTGTTATACCCCTATCTCACCTGCACGGTCTCGCGCTGTGGCCGTAGGCTTGATCATGATTCACCCCGAGTTTTTGCGCTGTGATTACGTTTTCATCTTTCCGCGTGAAAAATTCAACGTTTAATTTTTTTGCTGGTCCTCGCGGTAGCTTGCAGACTTTGCAGAACGTCACGGAACGTTAAAGGAACGTCGTGGGCAATCGCGGCAGCTCACGGAGATGAGTCAGGCCACACAGGTGAGAGAGGGGTATTAGGCACCGTGATCTGCCTCGAGTGACCGGCGCCCGACGGTCCGCGAAGATCTGCCAGGTCCGTGAGCTTCCACATGTTTATTTTTTTTGCGTGGTAAAATGGAAACGTAATAACAGCACCAAAACTCGCGCCGAATCATAATGAACCGCACTTACGGCCCCGCGTAGGTGAGATAGGGGTATTAAACCTCCACTCTGTCATCTCATCGTATTCATTCCATAAGTGCGCTATACAACCCCAACAACTGACACTTCACATTGTTTCTGAAGCTGGTGAAGTGTGTTATCAGCTGTTTGTCCATCAACTATGATTGTAAAACCCCGTTCGTTTCACGGCCACATGTTACATGAAAATATTATATTATTATATAAATTAATATTAATTTATATATTTGTCTATTATGACATGTTATTGTTAAGTTAACACATGTCGAAATAAACGCTATTAAAAGAATTTAGTGCAATGTTTAATTTGCATAGAAAGTGCCGTCTTTCTTAACACTGTCATGCAAAAGGAGTCAAAAATCGATTCCAGAGCAACCGATGTCCGCTAATTCAGGACCTTCACTGTAGACAGCGCCGCGTAACGTCGGACGTAAGAGGCAGCGACTTAAGAAGACTCCTAAGAGACAGTTCGAGAAATACACTTAGAAAAGTTATCACTTAACGTAAGATATATCTTAAGAGTCTTCTTAGCGCGCGAATAGTGTGCGTTATCGAGAAACCGGGCCCAGGTAAATAATCTCCTAGCTTACTATGTGACATAAGGCTCATTATACAATTCCATTTATAGGATATGATGATCTATTCTGTACGCACTTTCTCCTTCTTCTTATTCCTCTTATTATTATTATTATTATTTTTTTTTTTTATTTAACTGTTTACTTATTCAATTCATTCATTTGTCAACAATGGTTTCATTACGAAACCTCGCTGATTATAATACAATATATAATATAATATATGTGTAATACTACAATACACTGTAAAAAGTGATTTTTTGACCTTGTAAATAATGGTAACATTATTTAAGTATGTTTTACAAACAAATACTATTTTGTCTTTTTACTTAAAAATGTCATGTTTAATTCAGTACATTACTTGCAGTTTCTTTGTAATTTATTATACTAAAATACATATGTAAATTTAAATACAATCTCCTCAGTAATATTTACTTAGTGTTTGCCATCTAATCAAATCACACCAAAAATGAACAACTTAAAGTAAAATGTACTCAGTTCGGCAAGGTAATGGACTACGTGCACGCAGACTCGTGACGTACTTCCGCTTTGGCTCCGAAGTTTGAAGCGGCGCGCACAGAGGAAAAGAAGAGAGATTTCACCACGGCTAATGTGAATTTTACCACAGTAAGTTATTAATATGCTAAGTAATTATTTGAAATATGTTTGCAGAAAAGTGTAGAGTCATTAAGCTATCTGCAGCCCCAGTGGTTTGTGCCTACCGTTTCTTTTTTTTGTTGAGGTACAAGTGCTAAAAGTGTTCATGTTAACAGTGTTAACAGATGTTTGGATAACGTTAAAACTTAATCTTAGTTTTGTTAAAGAGAGTTAAATCATTACTAAATGAAGCTATTAATATAGTTGACAGAGTTTGCGATTTGCACCACAATTCGTTATTAGCAAACCTATTAGCATCCGTGCAAACTTAGCTCGAGGCATTGCCCTGTCGTGTTCTAGCATTCTGTCCCAGTAAAGTTCGAGCTGCCGAAATTTAATAATCAACCTGTTTTTCGCGTCTTAATCACACAGGATTAACGTTAGTTTTTAAAATGCACTTGTACAAGGCAAATATTACCTTGAACTTTATTTATATTGTTTACCTCTACTATTGGGTATGATAGCTATATATAGAAATCGATAAGGTGACATACTGCACACTTTTGCAATTACATAAGTCTAAATGCTTGTTTAAATAAATCTTAATTAACAATCAACCTTATATAAGTTGTAACGCCTATATTTTATTTCATGATGTTCTTTTACTGACCAACATCCACTTTACACGTGGTTGATATCTGCAAGCAGTTAAAAATTAATTCTGACATGAACATTTCTTACATTCTTTTACTGATATTGCACTCACTATTCAAGCTAATGCAAGGTAAGTTGGCAATACTTTACTACAGCACACCTCACAGATAGAAAGCAAATAAGTATGTATTCACATGTGTATCGTTTAACTGTAGGTGCCCGAGAATGAGGTGGTTATCACTAAATGTTTCTATCTACTGTCTAATTGTGTATTAGTCTCATTATTGTAACTTAACAGCATACAACTATTACAGCATACAGATACTGCTGAAGAAACTGCATATTGGGTTTAAATATGCAGAAAATGCTAAATATACTGAAGACTAGTGGACAGTTTGTCTCAGAACAGGAACCCACTGAGGAAAATTGAAAAAGTGATACTGTACAGTATTTTAACCACTTTGCACTGATTTGTATATTTCACAGGATGTCAGCAGCAGAGACATGATTAAGGATACTTTCTCCAGTCATGTCATGAAAAACATCGTACTGAGCAGATCTCTAGAAGAAGAAGATGCTAGTATATCTGATGTCATCATTGTCATCGAGGGAACTGAGGTGCTGCTGGGATGTAAAAATCTCACAAATGCATGTCTTTCACTCATGGGCTGCATTTACTCCCTAAACTTAAGCTATCCCCCAAAGCTGAGAAACACATTTGAAGTGTTTCAGAAAATCTTTCTTGGGTTAGATGCTTTAAAATTTTCTCCAAAGGTTAACTCTTTGCATAGAAAGCTTCTAATGTAATCTACTAGTTGGGCACTACTTGCACTTATTTACACTACTTATGCTGTTTTACTGTTTTTTTGTGTTTTTTTTTTGCAAGAAAGGTTGTTCAGAAAACAACTACAACCTCAACTACAGTACTGTTTAACATAACCATTCTTATGCATTTTAAGTAAAGCTATTCTGCAGGAGACTATAGATGCAGAGATTTATTATTATTTTATTTGATGTTTTTGACCCTTTAGTTTAATCTTATTGAAATTAAAGTTAGCTAATGAAAGGCAGCTACTAGTTTGACATTATTTGCACTTTTATACTTTTGTATTTGATATCTGCGACTGAGATTGTTTTAAAATGTTCATGTTATATTTAAAGTTTTTATATGTTTAAATGTTTATGCATTTTAATGCACTGTGGTTGTTCTAAAAAAGTTTACTGGAGTAAAATGTACTATAGTGTACCATTTACCAGAACCATCAAACAAATGCAGTTTTACTATTTTTTTTTTTATTTCATGCTCTCATCTGTTAAGGAATCTCATAGAAATAAAAGATTTCAAGTAAAATGTATGTCAGTGTTATTTTATTGACCACCATTTAAATACATAAACAACATCAAATAATGTTAAAATAATATTTAAAGTAAAGGTTACTCTATTTAAAATAAGATAACTAGGATTATTGTGTAAAAAAAAAAACATTTATAAGCATTCCTTAAGTAAAATATATAAACAAACAGTCAATACAGTTTACTGGGAAATTCCAAGTAAACTTTACTTGAGATTTTCTAATTAAAGCTACAGTTCCTTGTGTTTAGTTTTTACTTGGAAATTCTATTGAAATTACTCACATTTTCTAAGTGAAAAAACTTTCCTAACTTTTTTTAAGTAAATCCTACTCCAAATTTTTTTCAGTGTAGGATGGCGTTTTAATATTTGTATGAGGCGCTGTATAGGGCTTAAATCAAACTTCACTCATGCACACACATATGAAACACTTGCATACACATATGAAACAGTCACACATACATATATACTACTAACTGCTCAAACAACTACATATGAGACATGCGCACATACACACATACTCTCCGTGCACACACACCTATGAGATGCACGCACATACACACACACAAACTCTCCGTGCACGAACACCTATGAGATTCTCAGTGTAACCGGAAGTCATTTCAGTTTAGAAGAACTTTTCGCTTCATTTTTCCTGAATGGTAGTACTAGTTTGTAAACAGCCTGCTGTTGGACAGTTTAGAAGACGGAGTAGGACAGTGTTACGACCCCCGGTCTAGGGTCAAGGGACGCAACAAAGAAAATAATAAATTGATTATAAATAAATATTCTTGCAACCAAGATTTTGTGCGTGGTTTTTATTTTGACACACACGCACATACACATACAGGAAGCTCTGGGCTTCAGGATTGGGCCAAGGCCAAAACAAGAAACAAAACCCCCCCTCTATCTCCTCCCTCAAGCTAGCTAAACTACCAAAAAGAAAAACTGAAATCAAAATACAAAAACTAAACTAGCTTCCTAACTACTTACAAAAAAACAGGAGAAAACAGGGGACAACAAAAATGGCACCCAACCCCTACTGCTTCCTTGCAACTATATACAAACAAGAAAAGAACAAAATATATATACCCAATATTTACAACAAAGAAAACTATATACAAAAGCAGGAGGAACACTTCCATCCACGCTAACACAAACAAAAAAAAGAAAACCCAAAAACAACAAAAGGGAAGGAGAGAGGCAAGGCGCGACACACAGGCTCTCTCTCCAACCAAACAAACAATAACACACACACACACACACACACACACACAGTCACTCAAAAACAAATACAAAATAACAAACAAATACACAGTCACACTTCAACATACAACCACTCAATCGATCACTCAATCAATCACACAATCCAACAACCTCACAATCACAATCCAACAATTCACTAATTAACCAATCAACAACAGAGCACGGAAGTCACACACAAGGCATAAGTCGCGCCCTTCCTGCTTCCACTCGCGAGCTTAAGAAGACACGCAGATCCACAGCCAGCCAATCACGGCGCACGTCACGGCACGTTCCATCGGGGCGGGGCTTCCTGCGAAAAGGAGAGCGGGAGAGAGAAAGGGGGGAGAGATCGCGCACGCGCCGCCGTCGCGCATGCGCACATACCCGCGCTACACACACACATACGTGCACCACTCCTCTGCACGTAACACCCCCACCCATAAAAGTCAAAATCATTATTTTGACAAAAAGACATATAAAGAAATACGTAAAATCTATGTCTGTCACCAATATTGAGGCTGCACCAACACAGATGAACACAATTAGCCAGATTAACATAGCTCTCTGCGCCGCCGCCAATTGCGAACGGCCCATCTGTAATGGTACCACAGCTTCAGACGACAATTTTGGTTCGACATGACATTTTGCTCTGATAGGTGTAGTTTTCAGAAAAGATTCAGATAAATTGACAGCATCAAACTTTCGTGCTTGTGCACGTGTAACTGCACATGATGGGAACACTGTAGGACAATTGGAAACACAATCATTGCTTACATCAGCTACCGGTTCTACTGTCACAATAGGACGAGGGAAAACAACACCACCTGCCAGATCATTACCCAGGATTACCTGAACTCCTTCAACAGGGAGTTCGGTACAAATACCAACACGTACTTTCCCCTTCACTATTTCTGTCTCAAGATAAATGTCATGAAGTGGGACTGTGATACAGCCTGCTCCTATGCCACGTAAAATAACATCAGTGCCTGTGTAGGTTTTTTGAGACAGTGAAATTGTACCAGCTAACATCAGAGTCTGTGCTGCACCTGTATCTCGCAGAATGGACACTGGTCTGCGAACACCTTCAGGGCTATCTGCCACCGACCCTTGTAACATGAATGGCTTATATACATACATCCACCATTTGTTCAGGTAAGAAGTGTTTTAATTGCCTTTCAACAAACCCCACAGATTTTGGTTTTACAGCTGTATTTTTCTTCTTCCAGGCATCACAGTCTGAAATGAGATGATCAGCACTCAAACAGTAGAAACACACTCTACCTCCCCCTGATCGATACTGAGAAGTTCTAAACGTGCTCCCTCTTGCAGGTTTCACACTGCTTGCTGAAGGTTTCACCTGCCCTTCAACCCCACGGACAGCGAATTTATCCGTTCTCACAGTAGGAGAAAATACAGTACGGTGCGTCAACTCAAATTCATCAGCCAATACCGCGGCTGCTGACAATGACATGACTTTTTGCTCATTCAAGTGCAATACAACATTTTCAAAGACACAATTTTTAAAGTCCTCCAACAGAGTTAACTCGTTAAGAGCTTCAAAAGTGGTAGCTTTAGTTGCCGCACACCACTTTTCAAACAGTGTTTGCTTTTCACGGGCAAACTCCACAAATGTTTGTCTGTCTGTCTTTTTATGGGACCTAAATTTTTGTCTATAAGCCTCTGGCACTAATTCATACGCACGTAGAACAGTTTGTTTAACCGTGTCGTAATCCAGGCTTTGTTCAACAGGCAACGCAGAGCACACATCCTGCGCTTTACCAGTCAATTTACACTGTAATAAGAGAGCCCACATTGCTCTCGGCCACTGTAACGTAGCTGCCACACGTTCAAAAGCTATGAAATAGCTATCCACCTCGGTCTCTCTAAAAGGAGGTACTAAAACAATATGCTTGCTTACGTCAAAATGGGTTGGGGAGGTAGTCACTGGGGCAGAAACTGGAGAAGAGCCCGGCGCAGCCGTTGCAGGTAACTGTGCGAATGATGGAAAAGCAGGTGAACTCTCCGGCGCGATCTCAGCCCGGTGTAGCCGGCTGAAATCTCGCCGAAAATGCTCCCTCTCCATCTCAAGCTCCAGCTCTCGCAACCGTAACCTTTGAGCTTCTGTTTCCTCACGTTTAATTTCCAGCTCCACCTCCCTCGTTTTTAGAACCAAAAGTTGTTCCGATTCCCCAATTGGTGGTGTGGTTACCTTATGCTTGGCGGGCGTGGAAGGTGACTGCGGCGCAGGTACTGGCCTACCGTCGACCTCCGTCGGCGTTGAAGCGTCCTCGCTCTTAGCACACTCTCCAGGCTCTCCAGGCAAAATCTGCTGTTCTATTAAATTGTCAAGCAATATTTTTTTAATCTCCCTCTTTAGACCTCTTCGTGGCACCTCAACTTCAAAAAATTCAGCAATGCTGAACAAATCGTCCTTACGACACTGGTCAAACTGTTCCATGGTAGGAGCCAGTGTAAAGGCAATTAAGTCAAATGCCATTGTTCTATCACTACTGTCCAACTCAAGAAGACAGCCAAACAAACAAAAAGGCAGGGTATACTCAAAAACAGACAAGCCAGCACTTGTTAGCCAGTAACTGGCAATGGACAAGTCCCCACTTTTTAACCAGGGACTTGCAAAGGACGAGCCCCCACTTGTTACGACCCCCGGTCTAGGGTCAAGGGACGCAACAAAGAAAATAATAAATTGATTATAAATAAATATTCTTGCAACCAAGATTTTGTGCGTGGTTTTTATTTTGACACACACGCACATACACATACAGGAAGCTCTGGGCTTCAGGATTGGGCCAAGGCCAAAACAAGAAACAAACCCCCCCCTCTATCTCCTCCCTCAAGCTAGCTAAACTACCAAAAAGAAAAACTGAAATCAAAATACAAAAACTAAACTAGCTTCCTAACTACTTACAAAAAAACAGGAGAAAACAGGGGACAACAAAAATGGCACCCAACCCCTACTGCTTCCTTGCAACTATATACAAACAAGAAAAGAACAAAATATATATACCCAATATTTACAACAAAGAAAACTATATACAAAAGCGGGAGGAACACTTCCATCCACGCTAACACAAACAAAAAAAAGAAAACCCAAAAACAACAAAAGGGAAGGAGAGAGGCAAGGCGCGACACACAGGCTCTCTCTCCAACCAAACAAACAATAACACACACACACACACACACAGTCACTCAAAAACAAATACAAAATAACAAACAAATACACAGTCACACTTCAACATACAACCACTCAATCAATCACACAATCCAACAACCTCACAATCACAATCCAACAATTCACTAATTAACCAATCAACAACAGAGCACGGAAGTCACACACAAGGCATAAGTCGCGCCCTTCCTGCTTCCACTCGCGAGCTTAAGAAGACACGCAGATCCACAGCCAGCCAATCACGGCGCACGTCACGGCACGTTCCATCGGGGCGGGGCTTCCTGCGAAAAGGAGAGCGGGAGAGAGAAAGGGGGGAGAGATCGCGCACGCGCCGCCGTCGCGCATGCGCACATACCCACGCTACACACACACATACGTGCACCACTCCTCTGCACGTAACAGACAGTATAATGATCATCACTGTACAATCACAAGGTCGTATTAAGAACTGTCCACATGATGTCTGAATATTGCAGTGGCAGAAAACGCAGGTGATGATTTGCAAAAAGAAAATTGAAGCACGGAATCTGTGGAACTTTTGTGGTGATAAATAAATCACTCGTTGTCTTCCTCCTTGCTGTGGAAATGTCACGCTACGGGCAGTAAATCATTCATTCATTCATTTTCTATACCGCTTTATCCTGTATTTAGGGTCGCGGGGACCTGGAGCCAGGAGACTCAGGGCACGAGGCTATGTATATGTATGTGTGATTATTTAATATATGTGTATGCAAGTGTTTCATGTGTGCATGGGCGTAAATTTCATTTAACAGTAGGGGGGGGACAATAAATATAAAATTTCTCATGAGCAATTTTTGAAGGGGACACATATAATACAGTCAAATTGTACTTATAAAGATATGTCCCCACAGTGAAAAACTTTGCTTCTATCATTATTATTGTAGTATGGAGACTGCACCATTATGGTTATTTTCTCAGGTTCAATGACAAAGCAGATTTTTCAAAATCTATTTATTGCATTGTTTATGTTGTTTACAGTCAAGCCATCAACATACAATAAAATGTAAACATGAGATCTAAACTAAAAACTGTGCTCCCTGTGCTGGTGCAGGCAATATCATCTCTTTGTTCTGCTGTCTCCAGCTCCCTCCTAGTTCTGAATCTGCCCCTTCCTCTACTCTCACTGTCTCAGAACAGACTGACTCCTGAAGCAGAAAAAATGCAGGAAAAGATGTTTTCCATACTCATAATAACTAACTTGTTTACATTACACTTGTTAAATTGAAAGATCATACTGTAAATTGGTGAGCCTATTACTTTCTACTGAACAGCCACAACTCCGAAAACATTAAAGAAATTGTTCACCGAAAAAAAAAAAATTAATCTGTCATTATCCCTTCAATAAAAGCACCACACTTACCCGACACTGTACATCTGATTGACCCTGGTCTACCTGTCCCTCAATAATTTCTGTCTCCTTTGCCTGGCGTTTAGGTCACTGAAAAATGATCTTATGTCCATTTATCTATGACACTGCAAGGCAAGTTTATTTATACTGTAGCACATTTCATACACAATGGTCATTCAAATTGCTTTACATAAAGAAAGTAAAACTATCAACGCAGCCCTACGCAGGTTCATGAAAACTGGGCCTACTGGTGTTATAGTGTACACTGTAAAAAATCTTATCTACTTTAAAAAACTATGGTAACAAAATTTCACATATTACTTTTAAGCAGTTTTTAAGGCTTGATTTTTTTTTTGTGGAATTTACTTGAATAAATCATGTAAAATATCCTAAATTATTTAGCCAGATACATGATGATTTTAACATTATTAGTGTAATAATCTTTTTTAGTTTAAGCAGATAAAACAAAAAGGTACTCATATGTATTAAGGAAAATTACTTAATATAAAATAACATTTTATAATGAAATGAATACACAATGCATTTTGGTGTTAAACATGCTTTTATTTCATGTTTCACTGGTATTAAAATATTAAACACTGTGTAAAATAGTGTATATAACATTAACACAGATTTAAGATCTGTAAAACAATTTGTAAAACAGTTTGTAACTGACAATTTCTATTGAAATCAACTGTTTAGCATTATATGCTAGCATCTTTTCTTGTGGGTAAAGTCACATTCTGTACTAAAACCTGAGAGAACTTGTACAGTAAACCATTTCTAGGTACATATCTGTGTAACATTACCCAATTTACATTTACATTTAGGCATTTGGCAGACACTCTTATCCAGAGCGACTTAATAAAACCCTATTTCCCCTATGCGGTTTGACTCAGATGCGGTGTCAGGCACCGTGAGTCAGCGCGATTGCCCGCCGACGTTCCGCTGGCGCTCCTCGAAGTTCTGTAAGGTCCGCAAGCTTTCGCGAGGACCGGCGCGGAAAGATGGAAACGTACTCACAGTGCCAAAAACTTGCAGTGAATCATAATGAACCGTACTTACGGCCACCGCGCGAACCCGCATACTGTAGGTGCACTCCCCAAAACTTGTTTCAGTGAACTGTGGAGACACAACAACAAACTCAAGTATGCTAATGGCGGACAGGATGTTTTCAGAAATGTTCACAATGTTTAATTTATTCCATTTATATTGCTGACACTAATGCAACAAAGGAGCTTATTTAAGAAATCAAAATAAAGTATAAAAATTAGTAAGGGGCTTAACTTACTTCTTAACATTTTACACTGTTCGCCTGTTCCTTCAAAATGGCGTCTGATCACTGCTGTTGTTGAGATTCAAATGAAGGTGACTTAATAAAACCCGGATAATTGAGCCAATTCTCTTAAAATAAATATGAAGCCTTTTTTCCTCAAATTTTTTTACTAAATGGTTCCTCAAATTAAGCTTAAAAATTGCACTCATTTCCTTAAAAAAATAGGTAAAATTTATTTCTTAATTTTATTAGTGAAATGTTCTCAATATATTATAAAAAACACAGAAAACCATTTTTTAAAATGAAATATGCACATTATTTTTAATTATTACATCAATTTTTTAAATGAAAATTACAAGCCTCATGATTAATTTTTTTACAGTGTATTCTGTTCCAGCTTCAACAATATATCTCTTAAATGTAATAAAATAAATAACAAGAGTCTCACAAAGACAAGACTAAACTTTTTTTGCAATGTCAGAGTCAGGAAATGCCTTTGTAAGACCTTTAACTGTTGTGATTTTTCACTGTATGAAAAGCTATTGCACCTTCTGCTGCATTTACATCATCCTGTTTTTCCTGGTCTGACAAAAAAATTCTGTCAACTTTGCAGATGAACTTTCATCTCGCACTGCTTTTTTATGTCCATGTCTGCTTTCAGGTCCCTAGCACCTTTATTGGATGTACCGGCTTTGCACACGGTGCACTCCGCCTCCCACTTGTCCCAACCGGGATGGTATGTGGGAAATTTTTCAAGGCAGCCTCCCGGTAATTACGTCGCTCAAAAAAGTAGTACCCTAGTATTGTGTGCAAAACGCCAGTCAATTTACATACACGCATAATGGTCCTATGAAAAACCGGACATTTTCGTGAATTTATGAAAACCCGTCCGGACAGGACGCAAAAAGTGGACATGTCCGGGCAAAAGAGGACGCTTGGTCACCCTAATGAAATATGCACATTATTTTTAATTATTACATACATTTTTTTAATGAAAATTACAAGCCTCATGATTAATTTTTTACAGTGTATGTCATTTTTTAAAATTCTATTAAATTTTATTTGTATAGCGCTTTTAACAATTGCCATTGCCGCAAAGCAGCTTTACACGATCAAAAGAATAATTTAAATTTGTATGGAGTGTGAATGTGTATGAATCAAAATGGTCAGATAGTCCCTGATGAGCAAGCCGAGGGCGACAGTGGCAAGGAAAAAACCCCTGAGATGGTAATAGGAAGAAACCTTGAGAGGAACCAGACTCAACAGGGAACCCATCCTCATTTGGGTGAAACAGATAGCAGGAAATGATTTGCATTCATACAGTACAGTGTGTTAGGTGGCAGCCAGTTCAGCTATAACAATTGATGTTAATATGGAGGCCAGGTAGTTATTGGAGGCTCAGGCAGACTCGTAGGAAATTCCAGTCCTGAAACATCGAGCAACTTCAATCAAGTCATTTCAGCGTCTGCAATTAAGATTGTGTATAAAAAGTATGTTTTTTGCTTGAATTAAATGCTAGAAGGAATCTCTGACATAAACACATTTGTTCTCAACCTAATTATGTTTAATATGTAATTCTAAAAAGGAATGTCATATTAAAATATCAGACACATATACACACAAACCATGTCTATGAGCAAACTGTACCGCAATAAAATTGTTACTGCAACAGTGATGAGAAACAGATTATGCTCTGGTAAGCCATGGGCTCTCTGTCTCCGAATTTGATTAAAATTTCTGTAGATGATTATTTTTTTGGTTTACATGGGGACTAGTTGCCATCCTGAGCTGCTCGCTGTACAGTTAATTCTCATGCCGCTGTCAGGTAGCATCCAAGTAATGTAGCAATCCAATTGCTACGTAGCAACCAATGACAGAGAACACTCACTCTCACGAGCGTGCACGCAGATATGCACATTTAAGGTCACTCTTTAATTCACTGTACATACTGCTACCTTGCACAGACATTAACTACACAATTAGCCCATTTGCTTGCAACGTGTAAAATTGCCAGTGAGACAGAAGACGCTGTGAGAGGCAATACACAAATCAGTTAAATTCATATTACCATAAATATTAAAATATCAGGAACTTTATTTTTGAAAGCGCCTTTTCTGTCATGCAACTGCCTAATAACCAAAGAAACATTAATAAATGTTAAGAGCATATATAAAATAGGACATTTTTGATTAAATGTGAAATTTTAAATCTATTATGCTTTTATTTTGTTCTGTTGTTTTGTATTTATTATAATTTTCAGAAATTTATCATGTTGATTATACAGAGCTATGCTTTTAATTTAATATGGTGGGTAATTTTTTTTAATCACCGTTGTTGTGAATTGTATCATGTTTAATGGGTCCATGTGTACAACAACATGTTAATATAGTCACATTCTATTATGGTGAGAAGGGAATGATTTTGGGGCCCTTGTTATAAGGCAGTAGCCTAGGCGACCGCCTGTATTACCTGTTGAATGGGCCGGCACTGCTTGTCAAACATAAATTATTTAGATCAACAAACACATTTTAATTATATACAAATATAACTGAAGTAAATACGTACAAAATATTTTTACAATTTTTTTTATTTATTCGGGAAAACAGCTGTCCAAACCTTCCTGGCCCTATGTGAAAACTGCCTATAAACCTAATAACTGGTTGTGCCACCCTTGGCGACAATAACTGCAATGTAGTGTTTGCGATAACTTGATATGAGTCTTTCACATCGCTGTGGAGGGATTTTGGAACACTCTGCTTTTCAGAATTGTTTTATTTCAGGCAAATTTAAAGGTTTAAAAAATGAACAGCCTGCTTAAGGATCTCAACCAGAAGTCTTTTCCATTTTGAGTAGGCCACTCCAAAATTATATTTTTAAGTATTCAAAGGTGGACTTGGTGGTGTGTTTCAGATCATAGTCCAGCTGCATAACTCAAGTGCGTTTAAGTTTGAGGTCACAAACTGATGGCTGGTCATTATCCTTCATGATTTTCTATAGTGCAAAATTCATAGTTCCATCAATTATGGCAAAGTATCGAGTTCCAAATGTGGCAAACGTGAGGCATGCCCTTGTATTCTTTTTCGTGAGCAGTGTCCTTCACACTGGAACTCTCCAATTAATGCTATATTTCCCCAGTCTCTTTCTTTTTCTTATTGTTGAACATGAACACTGACCTTAACTGAGGCAAGTGAGGGTCACAGTGCTTTAGATTATGAAGCGATATCCCAGACAATATTCAAAAGGAATTGCAAATTGCATTTGCATTTACCATATGTGGACGCACAAAGTGTGCCATAATTCAAATGCAATTGCAAACTTTGCATTACCGTTTGCTTTTTCGCCTTCGCGAGCCGGTCCGTGTACTTTTTGGTATTTGTAGTTTCTTTTTATAAACAAAAATCAAAAAATGAAAATGAGAGTTATATTTGTTTTTTATTTTTAAATGTCAGACACTTTTTTAAAATTAGACTTGATTTTCTTTTCTCGTTTATACTTTGAATAAAGAAAGTTCTACAGCTTAGAAACGAAAAAAAAAATAGCTGCATTTTCGTTCTCTAAAACCGGAAGTATCTCTTCTTCTGTTGATGATCATGAAAATTTGTTTCCCTACTGGCTGTGGAAGTATCAGGGATGTCTGAAACTGACTCAGAGACATGTGTGCTTAGGTAATTTTTTTTAAAACACTATTTTTAGCAAGAGACTCCTGGAAATCAATTCACCCAGTTAACATTTGTAATAAAGTTTCCATACTTTGTGAAATTAAAGAAAAATAACCAATTCAGATACATTATTTAATGTAAAAGTGCTAGTATTATATGTGCTGTGCCGATTATGTTTGTCTGTTTTATCATGGATATCCATACAGTAAATCATGGACTTCAGGATATCATGTTTCCCCATCATATGCGGGTACTAAGATAGATAGATAGATACAGTAGACAGACAGACAGACAGACAGACAGACAGATAGATAGATGTGAATAGCAGGAGTAACGATGTGTGGTGTCCTATAATCGCTGTACTGTACCTGTGTGTTTGATATGTAACCAGGTGGTTTAATAGAACTGTATGTTTGAGTGGGTTACAAAAAAAAGAGTATCCTGGTTATCACGAGTATACACTCTACCCTTGAGTTACATGCTAATAAAATGTAATAAAAGTAGTCGCGATGTCAGTACTTGTCCAGCAAACCAGTCTTTTGCAGCAGCTTAAAACGTCTGAATTATCTTCAAATGTACAAGACACTCGATTATTTTGTACGGAAGCGCATTGCATTCACACCATAAAAAAAATCACGGGATTTACCTCATAATTATGACATCCTGATCTCATAATTATGCCTTACTAACTCATAATTATGACTTAATACCTCATAATTATGACTTACTATCTCATAATTATGACTTAATATCTCATAATTATGACTTACTATCTCATAATTATGACTTAATATCTCATAATTATGACTTACTATCTCAGTAATGCAGAGTAGACGCGGCTTCCCAACACCTATGGACAGCAGCGTCAGAGGCGACATCTAGTCAGTATATATATCTATGTCGACCATTCAGATACAAACCGGAAAAGGTAGGTATAGTTTGCGAATGGAATTCTTACCGCTGATTGGACTGTCACTCAAGATATATAGGAAGTACTGTAGAAGCGGTAAATTTGTGTGTGTATGAATGTGCAAATAATATTGTGGTTTCAAATATGGTGTTCTTACGGTGGCCTTGAAGTCAATTTTGTTAATTTGATTTGTACTTCACGGCCATCATAGTTTAAAGTGAAGCAGAACACACAAGAAACAAAGATCGAGAAACCAGTTTCTACTCCCTGTATTTCTGGAGTGACAGGTGTCTCGTCCAATCAGCGGTAAGAATTTCATTCGCAAAATATACCTACCTTTTCCGGTTTGTATCTGACCGGCCGAGAAGTGCAATACAAATTAACAAAATGGAAATCAAAATAACAAAACCAAAAACAAAACAACAAAACCCAAAACAAAAAAACTAATTAGTTTTGGCTTTTGATAAATTGTTTTTGCATTAGTTATTTTGTTTTCCGTTTTGTTAATTTGGTTTTGAATTTGTTATTTTGTATTCCATTTTGCTTTTTTGTTTTCAGTTTTGTTAATTTGTTTTGCACTTCAGGGCCACCGTATATATTTCGGTCTTCCTATGCGGTTTGACTCACTTTGAGATGCGGTGTTATAGCCCTATCTCACCTGCGCGGTCTCGCATTGTGGCCATAAGTATGGTTCATCATGATTCAGCACAAGTTTTTTCGCTGTGATTATGTTTCCATTTTTCCACGTTTAATTTTCATTTTTACATTTTTAAAATAATTCGTTAAAACATGTTAAATTTTTTTGGCGGTCCTCGCGGAAGCTTGTGGACCTTGCAGAGCTTCGTGGAACGTTAGCAGAACGTCACGGGCAATTGCGGCAGCTCACGGTGCCTAACATCGCATCTCACCGTGAGTCAAGCTGCACAGGTGAGATAGGGGTATTAAAACCTCTGTCATCTCATCGTATTCATTCCATAAGTGTGCTATACAACCCAAACGACTGACATACTTCACATTGTTTCTGAAGCTGGTGAAGAGTGTTCGTTTCACCACCACTACAGGTTACATGAAAATATTAGCGACAGTTTGGTGATTTAATTTATATATTTATTATCGCATGCTAGTATTGATAAGTTAACCCATGTCGAAATAAATGTTATTGGAAGAGTTTTGTGCAATGTTTAATTTGCATAGAAAGTGCCGTCTTTCTTAACGCTGTCATGCAAAACGAGTGAAAAATCGATTCCTGAGCAACCGATGTCAGCTAATTCAGGACCTTCACAGTAAACAGCGCCTTGTAACATCGGACGTAAGAGGCAGCGACTTAAGAAGACTCCTAATACCCCTATCTCACCTATGCGGTTTGACTCACGGTGAGATGCGGAGTTAATCACCGCGAGTCGCCGCGATTGCCCGCCGACGGTCTGCTGGCATGTGACATGTTTAATTTTTCGCGCGGAAAGATGGAAACATACTCACAGCACCAAAAACTCACGGTGAATCATGATGAACTGTACTTATGGCCATTGCGTGAAACCGCATAGGTGAGATAGGGGTATAAGGGACAGTTTGAGAAATACGCTTAGAAAGGTAATCACTTTACGTAAGATATATCTTAAGAGTCTTCTTAGCGCACGAAGAGTGTGCGTTGTCGAGAAACCGGGCCCTGGTTTCTGTAAAACTTGCAATTATAAGATTTCCATGTTAATAACAAAGTTATCTGTTTTATTTGTTTTACATAAGTTTTTGTTATGCTCTTTGTTTTATTATGTAGACTTTTACAAGTTATTGCTATGTCACGAAAAAAGAACTACAAAACTGAAATAAGGAACACCTTAAACCAGCAATACGAGGACAAGGTGCGTCCCTATATTGATCTTGTGGACAGTCTGAGGACACTGGGGGTAGAGAAAGACCTCAACTTGCCAGCTGTGGCTGTTATAGGTGATCAGAGTTCAGGAAAGAGTTCTGTATTGGAGGCCCTTTCAGGGGTAGCCTTGCCTAGAGGCACAGGTATGACAAAAACATGCACACAGGCATGCACACTCATCAAACATAAAACTGGTTAGAGTATTCATGTTGAATGGGTCCAATTTCATTTTTAGGTATAGTGACGCGCTGCCCTTTGGTATTGAAACTAAAGAGAAATGAAAAGGATGACACATGGTCTGGAGTTCTAACATACAAGGATCAAATCAAGAACCTCCATAAGCCATCAGATGTGGGGATTGCTGTTTCACATGGTATGTATTGCAATTTTTAAAAAGTATTACCTCAAAAAAGGAAGTTGCACACTTGTATAGTAATATAAAGTTGTGCTGTTCTCTATAGCTCAGAATGTCTTGGCCGGGGAGGGGAAGGGAATCAGCCAGCAGATGATCTCTCTAGAGATTAAATCCAAAGAAGTTCCTGATCTTACCCTTATTGACCTGCCAGGCATAGCCAGGGTGGCAACAGGTGACCAGCCAATAGACATTGAGAAGCAGGTGAGACAAAATTGAGAAAGGAGGATACATTCCTCCCTTTTTAACTTATAGTAGTTGTTCTTGTAAATATTTTTTGGTAATTTATGCACCTTTATATTTTACTTGTATAAAAAACTTAGTAAAAATTGTTACTGCTGACTGCTTTAACTTCTTTTGTTGCTCTTATGTCGTTGCTCTGATACTTGACATTCTCTCACTCATTTTCTCTCTCTCTCTCTCTCTCTCTCTCTCTATTTTAATAACACCTGTACACTTTCACATTCATGCATGTAAAGCATGTGTAGTGGGGCAAGTCAAAACAACAAAACACAGTTTTTATTTAGCCAATTTCTTTAATGAGAGGAAGACAGAAGTAAGGTGTGAATACGGTCAAAAACTGCAGTTGGTATTTGGCTTTCAAAGTGGGCAATGGCATGGTGAAGTTGTGCAGCGAGTTGTGTTTGCTCATACTGTACCTGAAGGACTGGAAGCTAAGCAGGTTTAGTGACACCCACTTCTCCATGAATCACAAGGTGGCAAGCATCTTCTGAACTGGTCAGCATTGACTGGGACACAGAAGAGGAGAGAAAACCATGAGATATGTACCAAGCATATACTACTCACTGGACTGGTGCTTGAAAGTTGCTCTACTTCTTACCCAGTTATTGCAGATTGTAGTCATGGGACCAAGTTTTTGGTTAAGCGCCCTTGCAATCATGCCAGGAACTTTGAGTTAGAACTCGGAAGTAGCCGCACTGGGTTTGATCCATGTCCGCACACAGTATGGATATGACATGATAGATTTAGGCCTGCATGTCTTGTATTTACTCTACTATGGAGCAGAAGGGCAATGTGATGAGGGTGGTGAAATTTATCTGGATTGGTCAGAATCTATTTGGACACACAGTTGGATAGAATACTGCTGCTTAAGCACCCAGGATATATGTACTAATCACCGGACTGACGTTTGGCTGTCTTTTTATAGGCAGGTGATGATTGCAGGACAGTAAGGGATAATCCTTTATCAAACGGCAGGTGCAGAAGAGCTGGCCTTGGTGGTGAACTTTCACTTTACTTAAACTTGCTTTGTTGGACAATGAACATGCAGATGATAGGAGGCACTGACTGTTGGCCCACAATGCATTACACAGTGCAGTGTCTAAAATGATTAGATTCAACCTTATCTTGGCCTTGAGACTCTTAGAACTCTGTTTTGACTTGCCTTACATGTAAGTTTGTCCTGATATTTGACTTATCTTAAACAAAGTGTCTTGACTCCAGCTCTAGCAGTTAGCAGTGTTTGTGAGAGAGAGTGCATGTATCTACAGTCAATGAGCACTTTATTTGAAACACATGTATACAGTGGTGTGAAAAACTATTTGCCCCCCTCCTGATTTCTTATTCTTTTGCATGTTTGTCACACAAAACGTTTCTGATCATCAAACACATTTAACTATTAGTCAAAGATAACACAAGGAAACACAAAATGCAGTTTTTAAATGAGGGGTTTTATTATTTAGGGAGAAAAAAAATCCAAACCTACATGGCCCTGTGTGAAAAAGTAATTGCCCCCTGAACCTAATAACTGGTTGGGCCACCCTTAGCAGCAATAACTGCAATCAAGCGTTTGCGATAACTTGCAACGAGTCTTTTACAGCGCTCTGGAGGAATTTTGGCCCACTCATCTTTGCAGAATTGTTGTAATTCAGCTTTATTTGAGGGTTTTCTAGCATGAACCGCCTTTTTAAGGTCATGCCACAACATCTCAATAGGATTCAGGTCAGGACTTTGACTAGGCCACTCCAAAGTCTTCATTTTGTTCTTCTTCAGCCATTCAGAGGTGTATTTGCTGGTGTGTTTTGGGTCATTGTCCTGCTGCAGCACCCAAGATTGCTTCAGCTTGAGTTGACGAACAGATGGCCGGACATTCTCCTTCAGGATTTTTTGGTAGACAGTAGAATTCATGGTTCCATCTATCACAGCAAGCCTTCCAGGTCCTGAAGCAGCAAAACAACCCCAGACCATCACACTACCACCACCATATTTTACTGTTGGTATGATGTTCTTTTTCTGAAATGCTGTGTTACTTTTACGCCAGATGTAACGGGACACGCACCTTCCAAAAAGTTCAACTTTTGTCTCGTCGGTCCACAAGGTATTTTCCCAAAAGTCTTGGCAATCAGACGTTTTTTAGCAAAATTGAGACGAGCCTTAATGTTCTTTTTGCTTAAAAGTGGTTTGCGCCTTGGAAATCTGCCATGCAGGCCGTTTTTGCCCAGTCTCTTTCTTATGGTGGAGTCGTGAACACTGACCTTAATTGAGGCAGGTGAGGCCTGCAGTTCTTTAGATGTTGTCCTGGGGTTTTTTGTGGCCTCTCGGATGAGTCGTCTTTGCGCTCTTGGGGTAATTTTGGTCGGCCGGCCACTCCTGGGAAGGTTCACCACTGTTCCATGTTTTTGCCATTTGTGGATAATGGCTCTCACTGTGGTTCAATAGAGTCCCAAAGCTTTAGAAATGGCTTTATAACCTTTACCAGACTGATAGATCTCAATTACTTTTGTTCTCATTTGTTCCTGAATTTCTTTGGATTTTGGCATGATGTCTAGCTTTTGAGGTGCTTTTGGTCTACTTCTCTGTGTCAGGTAGCTCCTATTTAAGTGATTTCTTGATTGAAACAGGTGTGGCAGTAATCAGGCCTGGGGGTGACTACAGAAATTGAACTCAGGTGTGATAAACCACAGTTAAGTTATTTTTTAACAAGGGGGGCAATAACTTTTTCACACAGGGCCATGTAGATTTGGAGTTTTTTTTCTCCCTTAATAACGTAAACCTTCATTTAAAAACTGCATTTTGTGTTCAATTATGTTATCTTTGACTAATAGTTAACGGTTTTTGATGAGCAGAAACATTTAAGTGTGACAAACATGTAAAAGAATAAGAAATCAGGAAGGGGGCAAATAGTTTTTCACACCACTGTACATATCAATTTATGTAACCATCTAACCAATCAATCATGCGACAGCAGTGCAATGCATAAAATCATGTTGACCCCTCAAAATTAAGTTTTTGCTGAGTGTCAATATTGTGTGCAGTGTGTGCAGAGGTGTGTGGACACTCATTGTCATGCAATATCATAATGGGCTTGGATAGCAGTCCTAAGTTTAGGCTTCTGTTCTTCAATAAGCATCTCACTGTAATGAGCAACCTTTTTTGTTGAATATTGAATCCTGATAATGTTTAATGTAATTCATACACAATTATTTGTGACAAAACACTTTCTCCATACTGCGCACAAAGTCTTTGATAAATAATGGCACCAGGTATACCCTCAATCCGCAAAAAAACTAATCACTGCATGCTGCTCTTCTTTTGTGCTTATATAGGACTTCATTTTTGCTCATACTGCAGTTACAGATCAATTAATACACATTCACACCTGCACAGCAGTGACTGGGAAGACAGTAGCCATGAACAAAAGTGGTGATTAGACAGTAATAGCTAACAGAGGTTTTACTGTGAATAATTCTTGACTCACACTCATATGTTTTCAGTAAATATTACATATAATAATAATAAGAAAAACAATAATAAGAATAACTGTTTACTGTTTCTCCTCCCCCTACCTTAACTCATACCTCATTATTACAAAAGTACTGAAATGTGTTACGTTGTTGTGTTTGTCACTCTGTAGATCTTTGTTTGCACATTTTCACGTGCACTTTGTTGTCAGTTGTTGTCTCTTTTCTTGTATAGACGTAGTTTTAGGTTAACTTAAAACTAAGAAATGTAAATCTGTCATATCTGAGCTAGTCCACTAATTAGGTCTCTTAGTTAGCTAGCTGGTGCCGGTAAAGTTGTGTTGTAAATTTATGTTGTAGCATGTACTGTACAGTATGTAGTACCTTCATCCTGGAGGCACGTTGTTTCATTTCACTGTGTACTGAACTGTATATGGTTGGAATGACAATTAAATCCTACTTGACTTGACTTGAGAATAATAATAAGAAGAAACAAGATAATATTACAAGATAAACTAATATTCAAAAATTTACTTAGATAAACTAACACTGGATTTGCATTTGTCCAGAGCTGTAATTATCCCATGAGAACAGATATTCGCAAAAGTCTTCTTGTAAAATTTATCTCTACTTTTAAGGTATTTACAAAATCACATGGACTGTATATAGAAACACTAAATAACCTTGAGTTGTAAATGTAGATTACTGTATAATACTTTAGTATTGGGATGTCAGCATCTCTTTCCTCAAATAGAGCCATATAATTGTTAGATAAATAAATTCTACCATTTTTATTAACTAATGTACAATATTTGTCTCATGCTTATAATGTTTCATTTGTTGAACAGATCAAAGATCTTATTGAGAAATTCATTAAAAGACAAGAAACTATTAGCCTGGTGGTCGTGCCTGCAAACATCGACATTGCCACCACGGAAGCACTGAAAATGACGCACAAAGTGGATCCAAATGGACAAAGGACTCTGGGTAATATATGGTGACATATATTATGATATTTCATACTATATTTCACACTAGCTTTTTGTTAAGATGGCATATTGCTGAAATCTATGTGATTTATTTGTACAGGAATCCTTACCAAGCCTGACTTGGTGGATAAAGGTGCAGAGGAGAGTGTTGTAAACACAGTAAATAACCAGGTGATCCCACTGAAGAAGGGTTACATGATCGTGAAGTGCCGTGGCCAGCAAGACATCAATGAGAATCTGACTCTGTCGAAAGCTCTTCAAAATGAGCAAGTCTTTTTTGAGGAACATCCACAATTCAGGTGCGAGATATTCATTATAGAATATCATTAAAATATTACATGTACTGTATATCAATAACATAAATGGTAAAGGGTTAAATACATGCCACAGATTCATAATATAATAATGCTTTTTTATCTAGATTGTGGCTTAATGTAAGTCTCCAGGGTTGGGTTTAGACATACTTTAAGGTACATCTTAATAAAATTTCCAAGATAAAATTTCCTTCTCTCTCTCTCTCTTTGTTTTTTTTCTTGGTCTTTAATTTGACTTAGACCACTCTTGGAGGAAGGGAAAGCCACAGTGCCTTTACTTGCAGAAAGATTGACCAGGGAACTGGTAGAACACATTGAAGTGAGCAAGCTTACAAATCCAAATTTTCCCCATGTCCTATATTTTCTGTAGAGAATTAAGAAATGAATTAATTTATTCATTTCTTGTTTTGGTTTGTTATCTTTAGAAACTACTTCCACAGTTACAGAAACAAGTTGAGCACAAATTGGAAAAAACAGCTACTGAGCTAAAACGACTTGGAGATGGAGTTCCTCAAGAGGAAATTGAGAGAAACAAATTTCTTATTGAGGTAATATATTATATTATATATTATCCTTTCTCTTTGCCATATTTATGTTTGACCTATTGGTTTTGGTATTTTACAGAAAATCAGCAACGTTCTTATTGTTCTTATTGATATGATGAGAGCAGAGGAAAACACCCATAACTTAAAGCCTAAAGTTTTTACTGAAATCAGGAAAGAGTTTGCAAAATGGAAACGTGAGCTGGATGACAAGGTCATCAAACGTGAGTGTTATTAAATTTCATGATTAGATGCTGTAGGGAATATTTGATTTTTAGTATGTTTTATGATATTCTGTGTGCGTGAGAACAGAATGTTACTTCTTTCTCTTACCTCGACACAAGCTGCACTTTCAATAAACACATCCTATAGTAGTTTACAGTATGTTAAAGGTCGTAAAACTGTTAAACGCTCGTAAATGCAGAGCTACTCCCAATTTTATGTTCTTCTTTACCTTATCTTTTCTAAAGATTCCTGACCAAATGTAAACACTTCTGCACCCTTTTATTTGGTTCTTTGTGTGTGTGTGCGTATATATACTGCTGTCTCCCACAATAAACTTGGAACGTCTCACTGAGCACGGACTTGTGTATTATTGAGGGGTTCCCTGGATCCAGGCGGGAAGCAAAATACAGGCTGAGCACTGACTAGACGGGGTCTAGCAAAAACAAGAAATCCTTACAGATGCCAATTTTCCAAATCTTTTTACTATTTTGACTTTAAGGGGTAAAATTACAATTTTCTGAGTGCCTGTGATTTGTAATAAGATACCAATTTTCTTTCAGGAAAGCATGAGTGTGAAATTTTAACCAACTTCCCCAATTTGGTCATGATTGTTTCTATGATCAAAAATAATAATAATATGCTCATTTTCTGAGTTCTATATTTTTGCAACTTTATTCACATATCCTGGTAGTGGTAAAATTTACCCAAAAGTAAAGATAACTTTTGTTCTATCTGACATATCCGAAAACCCAAATACATTTTGGAACTACCATAGACATTATACAGTGGTGTGAAAAACTATTTGCCCCCTTCCTGATTTCTTATTCTTTTGCATGTTTGTCACACTTAAATGTTTCTGCTCATCAAAAACCGTTAACTATTAGTCAAAGATAACATAATTGAACACAAAATGCAGTTTTTAAATGAAGGTTTACGTTATTAAGGGAGAAAAAAAACTCCAAATCTACATGGCCCAGTGTGAAAAAGTGATTGCCCCCCTTGTTAAAAAATAACTTAACTGTGGTTTATCACACCTGAGTTCAATTTCTGTAGTCACCCCCAGGCCTGATTACTGCCACACCTGTTTCCATCAAGAAATCACTTAAATAGGAGCTACCTGACACAGAGAAGTAGACCAAAAGCACCTCAAAAGCTAGACATCATGCCAAGATCCAAAGAAATTCAGGAACAAATGAGGACAAAAGTAATTGAGATCTATCAGTCTGGTAAAGGTTATAAAGCCATTTCTAAAGCTTTGGGACTCCAGCGAACCACAGTGAGAGCCATTATCCACAAATGGCAAAAACATGGAACAGTGGTGAACCTTCCCAGGAGTGGCCAGCCGACCAAAATTACCCCAAGAGCGCAGAGACGACTCATCCGAGAGGCCACAAAAGACCCCAGGACAACATCTAAAGAACTGCAGGCCTCACTTGCCTCAATTAAGGTCAGTGTTCACGACTCCACCATAAGAAAGAGACTGGGCAAAAACGGCCTGCATGGCAGATTTCCAAGGCGCAAACCACTTTTAAGCAAAAAGAACATTAAGGCTCGTCTCAATTTTGCTAAAAAACATCTCAATGATTGCCAAGACTTTTGGGAAAATACCTTGTGGACCGACGAGACAAAAGTTGAACTTTTTGGAAGGTGCGTGTCCCGTTACATCTGGCGTAAAAGTAACAAAGCATTTCAGAAAAAGAACATCATACCAACAGTAAAATATGGTGGTGGTAGTGTGATGGTCTGGGTTTGTTTTGCTGCTTCAGGACCTGGAAGGCTTGCTGTGATAGATGGAACCATGAATTCTACTGTCTACCAAAAAATCCTGAAGGAGAATGTCCGGCCATCTGTTCGTCAACTCAAGCTGAAGCGATCTTGGGTGCTGCAGCAGGACAATGACCCAAAACAGACCAGCAAATCCACCTCTGAATGGCTGAAGAAAAACAAAATGAAGACTTTGGAGTGGCCTAGTCAAAGTCCTGACCTGAATCCTATTGAGATGTTGTGGCATGACCTTAAAAAGGCGGTTCATGCTAGAAAACCCTCAAATAAAGCTGAATTACAACAATTCTGCAAAGATGAGTGGGCCAAAATTCCTCCAGAGCGCTGTAAAAGACTCGTTGCAAGTTATCGTAAACGCTTGATTGCAGTTATTGCTGCTAAGGGTGGCCCAACCAGTTATTAGGTTCAGGGGGCAATTAGTTTTTCACACAGGGCCATGTAGGTTTGGATTTTTTTTCTTTCTAAATAATAAAACCCGTCATTTAAAAACTGCATTTTGTGTTTACTTGTGTTATCTTTGACTAATAGTTAAATGTGTTTGATGATCAGAAACATTTTGTGTGACAAACATGCAAAAGAATAAGAAATCAGGAGGGGGGCAAATTGTTTTTCACACCACTGTATATACAGTATATTAGACTTTAGAGACCTTTGACTGTTAAGCAGCTAAAGGCAAAGCCTACATTGGGCAAATTTTCCATTTGAAAATTGTAACAAATATTCATAATTCCCAAAAGATTCAAATATATAATTAAAAGTAAAGGTACTGTAGGTGTGATGTAATGCAGTGGTAAACATGTCTCTATCCTAACGTTTGTATGTAGTGCAGGCATCAAATTAATCTAAATTAAATTTATGCCATTTTATTTAATAAATTTGTTCAGTGAAAACACCAAAACTCTTTTCTTTGCAGAAAATTTTTCAAAAGAATTAGCAAATCACATATTCCTGTTTTTATTGCATTTTTGGAATTGGTGATTGTATACAGTAATAGAAAATATCAAAAGGTTGCCACTCAGGTCCAGACTAGGAAAAATCATATTTGCAATGCCTGCTTTAAAAACCTTTTAGGATTGTTTTAATCTCCATGCCTCTCTTCTTGTCCATCTTTCTTTCTGCAGTTGAAGAAAACCTCCGGGATGAAGTTGAAGACTACACCAAGACCTGTAGGGGAAAGGAGCTTCCTGGATTTGTTAATTACAGAACTTTTGAAAACATGGTCAAGAAACATGTACAGGAAATGGAGGAGCCTGCTATACAATTACTGATAAACACCATTGGTAAATACCAGCAGCACCCTAATGTGTCACATTCTACTCATGCATTTAAAGCACTGCTTATTTGGTAAAGGGGCATCAATATGTTCTTGGCAATATTCTGCTGGGCCCTAGCTTTCATGAGGATGTTACTTTGACACACCCCAACTACCTCATCATTTGGGCAGAATAACAAATCCAATACATTATGGGCCCTTTCCACTTACAGGAGAATTCTGTGTTCTCCCGAATAGCCACATCTGCTGGCTGCTGTTGGTATAGTACAGCCTCTGATATATAGAAATACAGCACAATCAATGGCACAAACACATTTTTGTACCATGGTTAGGATCCTTTTAAATTTGAAGCACTAAGTGCTTTTCTATCTCATTATTATTTGTTTTGCATGTTTACACCCAGAACCGAAATCTGAACTGAGTAAGTTAAAATCAAAACTGAATAAGCATGAGTCTACCATTTTAAAAAAAGCTCATTATACATTGGGTACAATTTCCTTTTTCAATTTACAATTACTTTTTTTAAATGCAATTTCAAATTGTTATTTTTTTTTCTTTTTTTTTTTGCAAGAAATTGTTCACTCTTTTGTGAACAAGGTGGTCAAGTCCCATTTTGAGGCATTTCCCAACCTGTTGAGGGCAGCTAAAGAGCCGGTTGAGGACCTCCTTGAGCAGGAGCATGGAAAAGCCCTAGAGAAAATACAATCTCAATTCAAAATGGAGAAGATTGTCTATGCACAAGATGACCTTTACAGCCGCCAGCTGGATGCTGTCAAAAATAAACAGCATCCAGTCAGGATTCATTCGAACATGGATTACAGCAAGCCAATAATTGCTGATGTCAGGGAGATGGCTCAGCACCTAAAAGCCTATTTCATGGTATGCAATCATTAAAACCACAATTTTTACAAAAATGTACACTCTGTACTTGATCTGTCAACTAGTATTGTGTGTGTGTGTGTGTGTGTGTGTGTGTGTGTGTGTGTCAGATCACCTCTGACCGTCTGGCCAACCAGTTGCCCCTCATTGTGCAGTACCATGTGCTGGACCAGTATCTCTCTCAGCTTCAGACCGCCATGTTGAGCATGATTGGAGGCCAGAATGCTGAGAAACTTATTCGAGAGGATTCTTCGGTAGCTCTTCGTAGAAGTTGCTTGAAGGACCGCTTGGAGCGTCTGAGAAAAGCACGCCAGCTCTTATCCAAGTTTAACTGCCTGTCTCCTGGATCTAATTAGCAAGCATCATAAGGAGCATACATCCTTTAGGGCTGGAGATTTAAATTGTTTTACAGTTTCTGTTCACTACTGTATCTTTGCAATTATTTTATTAGAGTTTATTACAGTTGCTTTTATCTTCAATGTCAAGGTGAAAAAAGCATCTAGACTGATACCTAAAACAAATAAACATAACGTATATACCAAAAATTAATTTACATTATGACCTATTCATTTCTTTACATATTTAACAAATGATAATCATATTTAAAATACAAAGATAGAAAAATGAGCTGTACTAGTGATGAAGAAAATTGGTATAACCTAGTCAAAATTATGACTGTCCCTGATAAGTTTAAGATGCCTGTCATAACCACTTCAATGACTGACACTTGGTTATAAGGTGCAAACATCATATAAAGAAGTTATGTCTATGAGTGGGACAAAATTACAAAGAATTTACAAAGACATATCTAGACAAATAGTGTAAATAAAACCTGTTCTTCCTGTCACAAAACCTGTAATGTTCATTTTTACTCAAATAAAAGTGTTCTTAAATATTTAATAGAATCCATTTGATCCCATGCACCATCAGTAATGTGTCTATAGGTTTTAGTGGAGATTTCAGTATTGACCAGAATGGACAGTACTGCACTGGGATATTTGATGTTTTCAATTTGACTAAAAATGCTGAATAATGCATTTAATGTTTCAAGATACCTTATTTTAATTAAATGCTTTACAGAAAGCAATAGAGATGCACAGAGCTAGATAATTGAAAATAAGTAGTTCACACAGTCAATATGATTAACTGAATTGGCTAATTGAAGTTTGGCATCCATATTACACTGGTAGCCAACCCTGCTACTGGTCTTAATACCACCTTAGAATGAGGGTGGAGTGGGGGAAACTAAAGTGATTTAGTATTTTTCAGCCTCTCGTCCACCTGTCAAACTTGATCCAGGTAATCAGCAGTGCAGAGCTGTGACTCTCTGTTTAATTAGTTGTTTTTAGTTCTTCAATAGTCAGGTGCAGATGTGTCAAGTAACGTACAAATACTTTGTTACCTTACTTAAGTATAAATTTTGGGTATCTATACTTTACTGGAGTAATTATTTTTCAGCTGACTTTTTACTCCTACTCCTTACATTTTAACGCAATTATCTGTACTTTCTACTCCTTACATTTTAAAAATAGCCTCGTTACTCCTATTTTATTTCAGTTTGTCATTCAAAAAACAAACAAACAAATAAAAAAAACATCAAGATAAATCGCGCCATCCGGATGGAACGAATTTGATTGTGGTTGGATGAGAAGTATAAACATACCATTCCGACACCCTATTAGTTGGTACACGATTCATCGCATCTGCACATGACGTCACATCATACACTCCAGCAAGGACGTTTGAATAAATTAGCATTTTTGGTTGATAACGTTGTGATAAGTAGACGATCAAGATTCAAGTGGCCAAGCACCAGCGAGGAGGTACACATCCCTGGCAATACCTGGAAGAATTTTTTTAAATGGTTGGATGCAAAAACAGCTCCTTTCGAATGCGCTGCAAGCTCTGTGCACCCAAGTACCACGAGCAAATGGCTTTCAAAAACTTGCCGTCTAATTTGAAAAAGCGTATTGAGGTAGGTTGGAACAACACATTTTTCTTTTTTTTTATGGTGTTAGTGCAGTATATACTGTAGGCCTGTGGCACTGTTACGACCCCCGGTCTAGGGTCAAGGGACGCAACAAAGAAAATAATAAATTTATTATAAATAAATATTCTTGCAACCAAGATTTTGTGCGTGGTTTTTATTTTAATACACACGCACATACAGGAAGCTCTGGGCGTGCAGATCCACGGTCAGCCAATCGCGGCGCACGTCACGGCACGTTCCATCGGGGCGGGGCTTCCTGTGAAAAGGAGAGCGGGAGAGAGAGAAAGGGGGGAGAGATCGCGCACGCGCTGCTACCCGCCGTCGCGCATGCGCACATACCCGCACTACACACACATACGTGCACTATACCTCTGCACGTAACAGGCACAGCCTAAGCTTTTATCCTTAATGCCCCCCCCCTTACATTACTTTTACTTTTATACTTTAAGTAGTTTTGAAACCAGTACTTTACACTTTTACTTGAGTAAAAAGCTTGAGTTGATACTTCAACTTCTAAAGAAGTCTTTTTAAACCCTAGTATCTATACTTCTACACAAGGAAAGAATGTGAATACTTTTGACACCACTGCACAGGTGTGACTTCTGCTATGCTTGGTTGGAATAAGAGTTGTACACACACTTTCATAAATAAAAGAAAGTTTTTTTTCTGTACATTGGTTAGAACTCGCTCGTTCTTTTTTACGTTTCATATGTGTGTCCAGTTAGATTACGTTACAGCATCTAGCGTTTTTTTTTTGTTTTTTTTAGAGGAGATTTATGGATGCAGTGAGAGAGGACATGAAGTTAGTTGGTTTGAGAGGAGACGATGCAGACCCCTAAAAGGGAACAGCCAAAAGATAAAGAAGAAGATATGTGCCAGATTATGGCACACAATTACGCAAAACTGGTTAAACAGAGGCGGCACGGTGGTGTAGTGGTTAGCACTGTCGCCTTGCACCTCCAGGGTCTGGGTTCGATTCTCGCCCAGGCTCGATTCCCGTCTCTGTTTGCATGGAGTTTGCATGTTCTCCCCGTGCTTGGTGGGTTTCCTCCGGGTACTCTGGTTTCCTCCCACAGTCCAAAGACATGCAGATTAGGCTAATTGGCGTTCCTAAATTGCCCGAAGTGTGTGATTGGGTGTGTGAGTGTGTGTATGGGTGTGTGATGGATTGGCAGGGTGTACCCTGCCTAGTGCCCGAAGTCTCCTGGGATAGGCTCCAGGTCCCCCGTGACCCTGAACACAGGATTAAGCTGTATAGAAAATGAATGAATGAATGGTTAAACAGAATTTAATGAAACTTTTTCAGTTCTCAGATATCTGCCTAAGTGAAATCAAAATGTTAAGTAAAAGCAATGTTATCAACAGTTATTTGCTGGATTTAATAATCTACTTTAAAATTAGATAATAATAATAATCTACTTGCTCAATGCAACAAACACCTGCACCAACAGATACTAATTAGAAAAACTAAACTGAATATTTTTACTGGGATTAGTTCATATTTTCACTGCTGAAATAAGAGCGCTTAAGTGGTATAAGTGAATTTTAACACGGTGGAGTTGTTTTATGATGAAACTTAATCTTTATCCGGTCTACTTTTGGATTTCTCATCTGTGATTCACTCAGTGATTAATGACCAGGGCGTGTATTTGACTAACAATGAAAGAAGTACAACTTGGCATAAAGGTGTAAGATGCTCAACATTACACTTTTTATTTTTTATTAATAGGTTAGGCAGAGAGTTCTGTCATACAGAAATACAGGCAGACATGTACATGGGCTTCAACTTGAAATAATAATATCATTGATTACATTAAAGCTGATCAGCATATTTTTAGCGTTAACTTTTTAACTATTTCTACAAACTCTTCTTTCCCATCAACGACCAGCTGTGAAAAAAGACGTGCACAGCTACCTTTTCCACAGCTACCTTAACGACGAGTACTTCAGCTACTGTGTACCTAAACCAGTGGTTCTCAAACTTTTTCTGTCATTCCCCACTTAAGGGGGTGAGCGAATTTTCAAGCCCCACTTGTCAACAAAATAATAACGAAATCGGCCAAGTTTACTGTTTATTGAAATATCAATTTCTAAACCAATAAGATCAAACACCACCAAGTTAAAAAAAAAAGATAAAATACACGTGCAATTGTTACAAGGCTTACGTTATCACATATCTTTGCATAATTGACCCCATGTTTATTAGCTGCTCAGCAATCGTTTGTAGCTTTTTTTGCACTGGCCAATTCTGTATGCAACTTTGAATGAAGCCATTTGTGCTTTGCTGTCCACTGATTCAGATTTTACCATGCGATTATCCTGCTGTCTGTATTCTGCCAGCTTTCTTTCAAAGACGTCCAGTGGTTTATTAACGTGACTGGAGTGTGTTTGTCTCTAAGCGTCTTCCTAATTTGTTGGGTCTCATGCGGTCTGCTGCCAGCAGTTTAAGACACAAAACACACACGGGACTCTCCTCTGCCCCCACCATCCGCACCATGAATCCAAGCTGAAGATAGGCTTCATTAGGGGTGGGCGATATAACCAAAATCTTCTAACACGGTAGAAGCTATTTTCTACCTCGATAACGATATATATCACAATATAGCAATTTGTATGTGAAAATGCATAAATAAAAATGAAAACACAAAGAAACTGTTTTACATAATGTAATTTTATTTAAACTGTGAATTGCTGAGGTTTGCAGCATTTTTTTTTTTTTTTTACTTTGGCCATATTCGTTTGGATGCTTGTATTTCAGATGATAGAAAAGGTTTGACGTGTTTCCGCCACTTGTTAAAACAGTGCACTTGTGTACTTTCCAAATCACGTTCATCTCATTCGTATCACTTTTCTTATACCCAAACCAATTCCACACCACAGACGAGGCACCTTTTTTCTTTACAACCTCCTCGTTCTTGGTTTTGTCACATGTAAGCAAACTCACTGCTGCTGCACTTCTTCCATTGTCGAAGTGTATGTGAAGCCAAACACATCAAAAGTGGGACGAAACCGCGGCACCCGATTGAACCGAATATCTGCGCAAATACAGCGCAGCGCGACTACTTGAATAGCGCAGTGATGATCTGGTTTATTTGCGCAGCCCGGTGGATCGCGCAGCGCCGCTCGAATCACAAACCTGCGCGACTCACTGTGTTTTATTTAAAAACAATTTATTTAAAATGTCAGGACTGTTTAATATTGTTTCCGCCTTGCCATGCCTGGTTTGTACGTGCGCATCCCAGTGGGGTAAAATGTATTTTGATGGTCGGCGCGGTTTATTTCTGTCAGAGTCACACACCGCTGCCCAGTGGGTCGCGCAGGTTTGTGATTCGAGCAGCGCTGCTTAAGTTCGTCCGACGTTAAACCGTTATTGTTCCACTATGGTTCCACTTTTTCTCCCGGCCCACAACTGATGTTATTTTAAATTTACTTGTATTAATGATCCATTTATTTGTGTGTGATTGTTTAGTTTTGAGCGTACGCTCTTCAATATCAATAAAGAAAAGCATGAATTAGAATAGGTACTTTCCTGTTTTTCCTCCCGTTCATTGCGCCCCACCTGTCATGTCTGTATTCCCCACAAGTGGGGCGCGCCCCACAGTTTGAGAACCACTGACCTAAACAATGATAAAACGCCATTACCCCTCTTAACCACAAGATGGCACTAACACCACAAACCTGAAACAGATGAAAAAATTGCAGAGGAAGTGTTTACCGTAATGTTTAGAGAATATGGTGAAACTGCTTTGCTACATACCGTAGACCGTGTGGTATATGCAAACGTGTTTCGTGTATATACGGTGTTTTACACTTTTAATATATACGTGTTTTGTATGCTTTTTAATACGAGGGTTGTACCTGCGGTTGAAAAGTTTGACAATATACGATATATTTTCATATTAAACGGCCATTGAACCTCCAGTGCGTTTATCATTCAGGTCGCTCTTTTGACCTTGTACGAGTTTTAGAAGCGTGCCTGAACGTCCTCGCACAGTATTATTGTTAATATTGTTCTTACAATAATATAATTATTACTGCGAGCATGTTTGCGGTTCGCGCGGTGCTGAAGCCTGTGACGGCTCGGCTTGCTCAGACAGGAGCCGCGCGCTTTATCCACTTCAGCGCCCGGTGCAGCAGCGCCAAAGTGGCCGTGGTGAGTCAGGAGTCAGCTTATAAACTGTAATGTCTGCGACAGCTGGTGTTATGACAAACGAGCAGCTAACGTTAGAAATTATATATCGATAAATGCTTGTGCAGCTGTGCGTAAGACATGCAGACAGAAATATTAACAAAAAATTACAGTAGGTGCTGTTTGAGTGCAAAAGTGAAAAAGACATTCATTGCCACAGGTCCATCTGTCTAAATATAAGTTACATTAGATGACCGAACGTATGTGGTCACCTGACACCTGATTTTCTTTCCCCCCAAACTGCTGCCACAAATTTGGAAATGCAAATGTGGATGTCATTGTAAGGGGGGGTTGCATGCCTTCGAACTGTGGGGAAAAACCTGAGTATTTTTGGTAATTTAGTCCGTCCACGTGCCATCTAGCAGATACTCCCCACTCTGGAGATACATCCATCATTTCTGTGGCAGTTACGTAAGGGGTCGGGTTGCCAGCTTGACACTGGTTGTCATTCAGTATGGTCACTTTGGGAACGGGTCAATTCACCTAAACTGCATGTCTTTGAACAGTTGGAGGAAACCGGGGGGACCTGGAGAACATACACACATAGACCTGAGGCAGAATCTGAACCCTCGATGCTGGAGGTGTGAGGTCACAGTGCTAAGCACTACGCCACTGTGTGACAGGATGCTGTAATTTAGTTTGACAATTACCCTGGAATTCACAAGCCCAAACCTGTCACAATGTGCACAAAGTGAATATAGTTTTGCTAAGGTTATAGTAAAATAATTTTAGTGTCCTACACAGAGCCCTGACCTTAAACGCACACCTTTGAGAGGAACCTAACATCAGTACCTGATCTCAGTAATGCTCAAGTTGCTGAATGAACACAAATTCTTACAGCCATGCTTAAAAATCAAGTAAAAATAGTAATAGCAATGAGGGAAATAAATCTTGAGTAAAATATTTGCTGTAAAGTGTATTGTGCCAGCTGTGCAATTTATGCAAGGCAGTCTTAAGTTGGTATGTTGGGCAAATGACAAGGAGCAAATTGTGATGGCTAGACAACTGGATCAACTCCAAAACTTCAGGTCTTGTGGGATGTTCCCAGTCTGCAGTGGTCAGGACCTACAGTACCAAAAGTGAACCAAGGAATTCAAAAGTGATCCACGGTGAACTGGTGAAGAAAGGCTTACTGATGCACGTAGGGCTTGAAGACTGGCCCGTGTAGTCCGATCCAATAGCAAAGCTACTGTAGCTCAAGCTGCTGAAACGGTTAATGTTGATTCCCATAGAAAGGTATCAGATCACACGGCACATCACTGTTTTCGCGGCAAAGGGTGGACCCACTCAGTATTAGATGAGTGGTCTTCATGTTGCAGCTGCATAATCAGTGTAAATATGTCGTTCATGCTGCAGCCAGCATGGCTTTTCAGTTTTTCAGTTTCCAGTAATGTTACTGTTTGCACCATTTTTACTATATGGATAACCTAAGGCATTGTCCTTGGCTCTTTTTGTCCTGATTTCCAGGTGCTGTCTGGATGTGGCGTGTTTGATGGTACAGAGATCCATGAGGCATCAGCGTGAGTTCAGTAATAGTGTTAATGGTTATGTCTGCATGAATCACTACCACCTCTGTAGGATCTGTGTACTCAGAAATGCTGGTTTATACAGAATCTTGGTGCATCTGAGTCGGGGTGGTGCCCAGGTCCAGATGTATGCTCCTGATATGTCTCAGATGCACGTTATAGACCACAGCAAGGGGCAGCCTTCAGAGGAGTCCAGGTAACAAACAGAGAGCAGATTCTGCATCAAGATTGCCATTGGTCCTTTTTTTTACACTGCTTATAGTCATAATCTTATATGTATGTTGTTCAGGAATGTCCTAGCTGAGTCAGCTCGCATTGCCAGGGGTAACATCACTGACCTGGCTAAGCTGAGTGCCAGTAACCATGATGCAGTCATATTCCCAGGAGGATTTGGGGCTGCTAAAAACCTGTAAGGGTTATCATGATCTTTCTGTTTGTATTAGGCATAAATAAATAGGTAGCTAGTTTATTTCATGTCTGAATTGGCAGACATGTATTTGCTAGAAATATCCATAAAAGTTTCCAAGGCTACACAATTATGACTTTATCAGGTCAACATTTGCTGTTGATGGAAAAGACTGCACTGTGAATAAGGAGGTGGAGCGTGTCTTGAAGGACTTCCATAAAGCAGGCAAGCCTATTGGGTAAGTAACCTGTGTTTCTGAGCATTATAATATCATAATAATTATATCATAAATAACATATAGCTGCAAGGGTTTAGCTTTTTAGAAAAACTTAACACACAGTCACATCAAGATTTACTTCCTTCCATTTTAGAATGATACCTTAGTGATTGCTTTTACCCTGATTAGCAGTATTTAGCCACATTGTAGTTGTCCATTTGTGGAGTTCAGTGCTGTTGTTTTTCCCTCATTTTTTCCAGGTTGTGCTGTATCTCTCCGGTGCTGGCAGCAAAGGTGCTCCCAAGGGTAGAAGTGACTGTGGGTCATGAGGAAGAAGAGGGGGGAAAGTGGCCATACGCTGGCACTGCTCAGGCCATCACTGCACTCGGGGCCAAACACAAAGTCAAAGATGTCACCATATCCTTTACAGTACATATCAGATGCTGCATTCTTTCATATTTAGTGCCTTTACATTGCATGTCTTGTCCTGTCAATAGCTTTATTAACTTAGAAATCTGACTGTGGTAAAATTTCACATCTGGTAAACACTTTAAATTTGATCCCCTTGTCCCTTGATTTTAACCTTAACCTTTGACCCTCACGAAGCTCATGTTGATCCAAAGAATAAGGTTGTGACCTCCCCAGCATTCATGTGTGACACCCAGCTACACCTGATCTTTGATGGGATTGGTTCCATGGTCAGAGATGTCCTGAAGCTGACTGGCAAATAACTGGAACATGCCTTCCTTAAAAGCTGCACTTACTCTGCATTTTGGCACACAACCACAGCGTATTGTACATGCATCTGATCTCGTGTGAAAAAATAAACAAAAACTATTTCATAAATTCAGCCAGGTCAGTGAACCACATTTGCTTGGCAAACTGCAACAGATTGCAATAAGCTTGGAAAAATATACAAATATTTTGCTTCAAATTGCCATGTGATATATGAATAAATCAGCCTTACAGAGCCCGAAAGTGATTAAAGTGACAGACATCATCAATCAAAGGCCTATCTGTCCATGTTTTCATTACTTTTAAATGTCCACTAGATGGTGCAAGGTCACAAGGAAACTGCCACTTCTAGAACTAGAGTATTCTAGTACAGTACCTTTGAATAAAAATGCTTGATGTCTTCAGTTTTTGATCCAAATTGTTTGTGTTTTAGGATGGGGATAAAAGTTTTCTCTTTGTTTTGGCAAGTTACAAAATGTAATTTTAGAATCAAACTAAAATTAAAAAAAAGTTGAGTTTTAATTCCTCTCTTAATATCAAGTCATTATGTAGCTGTTAAAGAAACTTGATTTCTATGTGACTTGCATGGTCATGTCTTGTGTTTTGTATTATAGTGTGTTATCGGAGACTGTAATGATGTACTGGCTATAGAGATGTGAATTTCATCACAGCAGATGCATTAAGGTGACTTATAAAGACTGACCCTAGTCTTTAGGTGGCTTCACTCACGACAACAACCGCCAGGCACACTTTGCTCCTCACTAACATAACTATATTCATTTGTACTGATAAGTAAGGTGTTGCGGCTATACACTCCTTATAAAAGATCTACAGTGGTGTGAAAAACTATTTGCCCCCCTCCTGATTTCTTATTCTTTTGCCTGTTTGTCACACAAAATGTTTCTGATCATCAAACACATTTAATTATTAGTCAAAGATAACACAAGTAAATACAAAATGCAGTTTTTAAATGAGGGGTTTTATTATTTAGGGAGAAAAAAAATCCAAACCTACATGGCCCTGTGTGAAAAAGTAATTGCCCCCTGAACCTAATAACTGGTTGGGCCACCCTTAGCAGCAATAACTGCAATCAAGCGTTTGCGATAACTTGCAACGAGTCTTTTACTGCGCTCTGGAGGAATTTTGGTCCACTCATCTTTTCAGAATTGTTGTAATTCAGCTTTATTTGAGGGTTTTCTAGCATGAACCGCCTTTTTAAGGTCATGCCACAACATCTCAATAGGATTCAGGTCAGGACTTTGACTAGGCCACTCCAAAGTCTTCATTTAGTTTTTCTTCAGCCATTCAGAGGTGGATTTGCTGGTGTGTTTTGGGTCATTGTCCTGCTGCAGCACCCAAGATCGCTTCAGCTTGAGTTGACGAACAGATGGCCGGACATTCTCCTTCAGGATTTTTTGGTAGACAGTAGAATTCATGGTTCCAGCTATCACAGCAAGCCTTCCAGGTCCTGAAGCAGCAAAACAACCCCAGACCATCACACTACCACCACCATATTTTACTGTTGGTATGATGTTCTTTTTCTGAAATGCTGTGTTACTTTTACGCCAGATGTAACGGGACACGCACCTTCCAAAAAGTTCAACTTTTTGTCTCGTCGGTCCACAAGGTATTTTCCCAAAAGTCTTGGCAATCACTGAGATGTTTTTTAGCAAAATTGAGACGAACCTTAATGTTCTTTCTGCTTAAAAGTGGTTTGCGCCTTGGAAATCTGCCATGCAGGCCGTTTTTGCCCAGTCTCTTTCTTATGGTGGAGTCGTGAACACTGACCTTAATTGAGGCAAGTGAGGCCTGCAGTTCTTTAGATGTTGTCCTGGGGTCTTTTGTGGCCTCTCGGATGAGTTGTCTCTGCGCTCTTGGGGTAATTTTGGTCGGCCGGCCACTCCTGGGAAGGTTCACCACTGTTCCATGTTTTTGCCATTTGTGGATAATGGCTCTCACTGTGGTTCGCTGGAGTCCCAAAGCTTTAGAAATGGCTTTATAACCTTTACCAGACTAATAGATCTCAATTACTTTTGTTCTCATTTGTTCCTGAATTTCTTTGGATCTTTGCATGATGTCTAGCTTTTGAGGTGCTTTTGGTCTACTTCTCTGTGTCAGGTAGCTCCTATTTAAGTGATTTCTTGATTGAAACAGGTGTGGCAGTAATCAGGCCTGGGGGTGACTACAGAAATTGAACTCAGGTGTGATAAACCACAGTTAAGCTATTTTTTAACAAGGGGGGCAATCACTTTTTCACACAGGGCCATGTAGATTTGGAGTTTTTTTTTCTCCCTTAATAACGTAAACCTTCATTTAAAAACTGCATTTTGTGTTCAATTATGTTATCTTTGACATAGTTAATGGTTTTTGATGAGCAGAAACATTTAAGTGTGACAAACATGCAAAAGAATAAGAAATCAGGAGGGGGGCAAATAGTTTTTCACACCACTGTAAGGTCTGCAATTTTGGCTTGCAGTGAACAGAGCAGAATTATTGTACAACATACAGTTTTAATAGAAGAAAACGCCATGGATTTGGAGTGCAAGGTTTTAATTTACATAGTTTTTTCTGAAAGTAACGCATGATCAAAACTTTATATACTACACACCTAATTTTTGGTTAAGAATCCCTTAGCAGTTTCACCTTTTGCATAACTACACTACTCTCAAGTGCAGAGTGGTATATACAGCCCAGATCATCACTGGAGGTGAGCTTACCTCCCTTCCTCTCTCCAAAACAGATGCATGAGGAAAGCACTGAGGATCATACAAGACCCTTACTACCCAAATCACAGTGTCTTCTCATTACTACCTTCAGGTAGACGATTCTCCTGCATCAGAACACACACAAATTGACTCAAGAACAGTTTTATCCCAGAAGCAATACTGCTGCTTAACAACAATAAATTATACCAATAAAGAACATTTGCATAGTCACTAAACTTATTACACTGCTACAGGCTGTATCATTTTCAGTACACTACTGCATGCTGCACTTTAATGGGCTGATAAAAAAAATGTTTACATACCTCCCTGCACAAACATTGTAGATCACACAACAGTATTTTGCACATACCTTTTTACTACACTTTATAGTACTTCTGTTTACTACAGTATAGTAACAACCTTTTAATTCTTAATAACTACAAGGAGTTTAGTGCATTGTTGATTTTTCACACAAGAATTGAACTATTTTTATACTTTACTTAACAAAAAAACTGAATTTGAATCTAGTTGCCATCAACAAGCTTCTAACAGAATTCTGATTGGATATTCAACCACTCTGTTCAGCAAAATTGGTACGTGTTCATTTTTTTTCCTGGCACAGACTCTTAAGCATGGTCCACAAATTTCTGATAGATCTGAGATTTGAAAAGCTTCTAGTTAGCCTGCATCTATTCCACAATGAGATTTAACATGTGTTTTAGGGTCATATTCCTGTTTGATCATCTGATTATTTAAGGTTATGCTGAAGAATCTTGAGGTTCTTCTCCTTCTTAATTATTCTGTCCACTATGTACAATGCATCAGCAATACCAGCAACAAAACAGCCACAAAACATTATGTTATCATCACCATGCATAACAGTTGTTACACACATGCTCTTGGGGTTGAATGTCGCACATTTACTCCTCCAAATATACCTCTGTTAAAAAATTTCCTCCTGAAGTATTTTTCCATGTGGTCAGCTGCAAACTTTGGTTAAGCTTAAATGTGTAGATTTTGCAGCTGGGGCTTCTTACTTGGATGTCAGCTATTTAGTCCATGGTGAATCTTACTTGACTGTAGACAGGTACTCTGATCTTGTGCTCCAAAGTTTTCTTCTCTTAATGATGTCTGCTATACAATTAATTTGCCTTAGAAAAAGACCAGTTCAGAACAACCACTAAAATCCCAATACTTCCATGACATTCATGTTCATGATGAGTGTGTGTAAACTTCTGTTTGCAACTGTACATGTATAAAAAGTAAAAATACATAAATGTATATAGTTGTAGTAATGTGTGTAACTTATGTCATCATTGTAAAACATTCTTTATAGTGGGTAGAAATGCACCCTGAATGGGATGCCAGTCTACTGCAAGTTATCATGTTAATCACCGGCCTTCATAACTGGGCTTAATTCTGGATCAGAGTTTACACACATGGCCTCAAACTGACTGAATTTAAGCAAAATTAGTCCTGATGGGCAAAACATACACTGTTTGTGAAACTGACCAAATGCAATATGTGTACAGAACCTATAATATGTTATCTTAGTAAAGGCATCTGCTTATTAATGTATGTGATTGTTATGTTGTGTTTTTAGCACATTTCCATCTATGTATTATGCGTACCCTGACTTTATACCACACTTTTTAATGTATTTATTTATTTATTTATTCATTCATTCATTTATTCATTCATTCACTCATTTATGGACAATGTCTTTTAACGTCACTTCTTTAGACTTCACAAGTTTAGTCTTCACCAGTTTAATACTGAGATAAAGGGTGAATTTTTAAAGTTCAGTGATCTAAAGCCTACTAAATCAAGACTCATTTCCATATGTTTGTCTGGTAATTTATTTGAAACATAAAAGCTTTTCAGTGTGCCTACTGGACGTTTGAAGATGTGAAAAGAAAAGCAGTGATGCAAAGTTAAAAAAGGAAAGAAGTAGAGACTGATGTGGGTGGGTTCGAGGTAACAGGATTAGTTCTACAGATCACTACCAGCACCGGTCATCATATGGCATGTTGCAAGAAACACACACCCCAAAGTGACGTGGAGCCCGCCCACACACACACACTCATTTCCTGGTTATTCTTCCACATCTTATTAGAGCATTCCTTGTAAGAACACAGTTGCATGCCCTTTAATCCCTGACACACACTTTCACACACAATATGTTTAACTAAAACAATGGATCAAAACCCTTATAGTACAATCATTTCTAATACTATAAGCCATAATCATTGTTTACTATTAATACATTTATTATTAAGAATATTAATATTATACTATTAAGAATTTGTGGAGCTCCTGATTAAGAATGCTGACATTAGGGGTCATTTCACATAGAAGTTGCCGCTCCACCATGGACAAAATCTGGATTAAATATCAATCTCTTAATTCATTTTAGCTGGTTGTTTAAAGATCTTACTTCATCATGGCACGGTTTTGTTCTATTTCTCTCCTGCTGTGTGATCTGGTCACGCAGAGAGCTGTGGTGCCTTTCTTTCCATCACTTGTTCTGCTCAAGGCTCAGGCAGATGCAATCTTCCTGCATGTTACTTCACACTGTGAAGAAGGTCTGTTCCCAGCCTAGGCTATTTATTTCTTCCATTCCTAAGCAAACTGTGTGTTGATGGGATGTTCTCTTTAATGCATCGCTTCATGTGTATATATCCAGTCTCTTCCCACAGTTGTGTAGGGAGACTGAATAAACAAGACCATGGGTTTTTCCCAATTTGTTCAGACAAAATGAAGGGATTTAGGGCCTGCTGCCACTCTGGCAGGGACGAGTGCTAAGTGTTTGTGTGCCAAGCTGACACAGCAAACACACACTCACACACCTTAGGGCCCCAAACTACCCCCGCCCCCCTAAAACTCAATTACTGGCTGCTTGCTTTACCAGTGTCACACCACCTGCCCTTTGACAGGCTTTAGCCTGACACCTGCTTTCTTTTTCTCATTCTCTTCTAAACTATGTGGATATGTGGTTTGCATGTCCTCTGGTCAGCAGTGTGTGTTTGGAGCTTTTGCCTGAGAGGAATTGTGTGTCTTGTTGGAGTGAGAGGCTGGATGTACTAGCTGGATGATGAATAGGCTAAGGCCTCATTGCATTAGTGTGAGAGGACCAGTCAATCAGGGGCCAGCCCAGGGCCTCAGACCCCACAAACCTCTTGGCATCCTGATCAGCGGATTAGTCAGCACACTGTTCTGGGTCAAGAGCATGCCAGTCGCTCTCTCTCTCTCTCTCTCTCTCTCTCTCTCTCTCACACACACACACACACACATACATACAGACAGCACTTCTCAACCTCATACATTGTGCAGAAGTGGCCTGTGACTTGCTGGTCAGTGGCTTAGGTCCTGTGTGAAAGCGTACACTTCTCATTCTTATTATGATTGGCTTATGCTGTTGAGTGTCTGTCCTGCTACAGTGGGTCCTTGCTACACAGCTTGCAGAGAAAGAGGGCTGTTTTTCTCATGACATCATCTGCTTTGCAACCTTATTCCTCTAGTAAAGCATTTTAAGTCAATTTGTATATAAGAATTATTTGGTATTTATCTACATGTTTGTTTATATGTATGACGGATTTAATGAATGAAAATTGTATTTTTCATTACATTAACACACTATCATAGTTAACAAAACGTAATGTGCTGCTTATTCTTATTTTGCATGTAGCTTAAAAAAACAAACAAAGAAAAACTTTGTTTTATCTGATAGTGTAAGTCAGTTTGGAAAAAAGAAGTTCTCTGTCCGGTTCTCTGTTGTCTGTCCGGTCCTTTGCAGTACACAACCGGCAGCTGGTCAGTGGGTTTAGCTGCAACTATCAAACCCTGGAACTGGATGGGTGACAGGCTGGGAAGGTCGATATACCCAAGGAAGTGTGTCCTGTCTACTAGTGTACCCCTGCTCTGACCCCTGACCACCCCTCCCATGTGCCTCAATAGTGGGACGTCGTGTTGCTCTCAGCATGATGTCCCAGCATCCTCTGCATGTGATGGTGGGAGGCGCACAGTGAGGGGCCTTTGGAGTGAAGAAAGCAGGAGAGAGGGAATTAGCAGCTAAAATAGATGCTCCAATCTCCATATGCATGCTGGTGACAAGTGTTATACAGAAAAACCCGGGGCCAATACGTGCACAAGGTGGCCCGATGCAGCACAGCTCTGAGGGGGGTTTGGGCAGCAGGGCCTTTGGGGGAATGGGCGGGAGGTCTACAATATTGTACTAATTCAAGAAAGAGACTCACTATCAAAGAGAAAGACACGCGATAATTAGCCAGGGCTGAGAAGGGAAAAAAGAGGTAAAAGAAAGAGGCAAGAAGAATAGAATAAAAGAATGAGAGGAACAGACTTGGGTGATTTTGACGTGTAAATGGCGTGTTGATGCGTAGATTAGCATATGGTTGTTTGTGCAGCTTATTCATAGGGCAAGCTGAATGTGTCCACTGTGTGGATGTGACTTTCTCTTCGTCGCTACTTTTTCAATCTCTTGCACCCCCCTCATACTTTTTTATTTCTTTGTGTTGGCCCAGTCACTGTTGCCTTTTTCTTACACGCATTTGAATATTAAAAAGCTGTAAACAGTCTATAACATGAATAAAATAGATTTACTATTAAATTTCCTGGTTACAGAGAACAGTTTTATGAAAAAAAAAAAAAAAAGGATTATTCATTTCACAACAGTGTCACACAGATGAACATGGGTTCCCTTTTGAGTCTGGTTTGTTTCAAGGTATTTTACTCATATCGTCTCAAGAAGTCGTTTCTTGCCACCGCTGCCTCCACCGCTGTTTCTTGCTACCACTTGGGGATACATTTCTACGTAAAAATTATAATGATATCTGGAATTTATCCATAAATATTCCTAAAGCAAAGTCGATACAATAGAAGGAAGGCAAGATTTCACTCTTTTTAAACAGCAACAATTTTATAAAGTATGAGTGTATTGATTATTTCTTTATACAGTAATAATAATAATAATAATGCATTTTGTTTAAATTTGTGCTATTCAAGTTACCCAAGATCACTGTCCAAAATTCAGACAAGGAATAAATAAGTAAGCAGTCAATAACAGTTAAGCAAAATACTAAATATAAGAATTATCATAGTTATCACCTAAAAACATATAAAGGGTTAACATCATATGGGTTAAACACTTTTGTATAATTGGGTATTTATATGTGGTTTGAGAGTCTTTTTATTCTCTGGAAGAGAATTCCAGAGATGAAGAGTAGTGCAGTTAATGGCTCAACTGGTGGTCAAGAGGGCAGGAGGTGTAAAGAGGAGCCTTGATGCGAGAGACTGAAGAGTACAAGATAGAGTGTGAACATTCTGGAACTGTACTGAAGTTCTGAAAGATAGGATGGAGCAAGATTCTAGAGTGCTTTATTAGTGAGGAGGAGAATTTTAAACTCTATACACAATATTTGATAGAGAGCCAATGGAGTTGTTGAAGAGTGGGGGTAATGTATTTTGAAAGAGCTTACTAATAAAAAAGGGTCATGTGGTCGATGATACATGATGATGACAGACTGACAAGCCAGAAACGGCAGGCTTTATTGAGTAAAATGTATGTTAGATTTAAAAATTAGGACAGAAACTGTAACGTTTTGCACAACCAATTTCGGTGCAGTATTAGCATCCTCAACAGCAAGCACTTGAAACTCGGGTCACTAACATAAAGTGTAAACATAAAGTTTTTTTATGTTGTTAGATTTGACCTCTATTACTGATGAAGCAGCATATTTAAAGTTTTTATTATTTCCCATTAACTCCTGTTCCTTTTTGTGCCCTTGGACTTCGGTTTTGGGACTGGAAATGAGCAGGGCGGCACACCCAGCGTGGTGCTTCTCCTCTTTTGTGTTTGGTTTTCCTCATGCCAGCTTTCTGCTGTCACATTAGTACATGTCAACCTCAAAGACCCTCCCAGACAAGCTCACGCAATCAGATAGCCTTCTTAGGCTATGTGAATATCTAGTGACATCAAACACGGCATGCTCATTTGACTTGTTACAGACTTGTTACTGTTGTCATAATGAACATTACACCATAAAAAAAAGGTTGAACTATGCATATGTATATTAAATTATGTTAGATATTATTTCTTTTGACAAAATTTATATATTTTTACAGGTGAAATGTTATGTGTATTTTGGTTACTGAGTTAGGTAGATGATTTTCATGTCCTCGAAAGGAAAGTGTGTGTGTGTGTGTGTGTGTGTGTGTGTGTGTGTGTGTGTGTGTGTGTGTGTGTGTGTGTGTGTGTGTGTGTATGTTTGCCCTCTCAGAGTGATCTGTTTGGCTAGCAGAATGAACGGTCAGGCTGTTTCAGGTCAGAGTTCATAACCATTTTGGCCAGAGAAGGACAGCTCTCCATCTGGCAGGGACTTTGCTTATGAAGGTCAGAGTCAAGGTTCAGGGGGTTGAAATGTGTAACGTAACAGCAGTGGATGGTTTGGATATGCACACAGGTGTGGGTCTGTGTATTAAACAGTGTCTAAAAATACTATTATATATCAGCAATAACAACTATAGGCCAGTGCTTGTATGCCTCCAATTCTTTACTTCTTAAGCCATCTCTCTTTCACAGTTTTTTAGCATTACAGTTCAGTATTTGGTTGCAGAACTGTAGTCTTGAACTGAATACCCCAATCACACATAACAATACTTGTCTCGCTTTTTGACCATTGCATTGAGCTCAACCCTTGTCTATAACCCCCCTGCCACCACCACCATTTCTCTCTATCTATGTTAAATGAGTGATGCATATAATATTTATTGTTAACACTGGTGAAAGAAAACTAAACCCTAAACTACATTTTGGCATTCTTTTTTTCATTCTTGCTATTAATAAATTCTCTCTCTCTCTCCCTCTCTCTCCCTCTGCCTGTCATAGCAGCACAATGTCGGTGCATTAGTATGCTAATGAGGCAGAGGGTGACAGGTGGCCCGATAGACAGCTCAATTAAGCTGCTCGTTAAAGGCCAAGCTAACGAAGCAGCCTGCATCGCAAAGCCCCAACAAACAATGTGACTGTACAGGCTACAAATTGGTGGGGAGTGCTAGCGTTTGAGTGGCTGTCCATGCGCGTGTATGCGTGTGTTTGAGGAATAGAGGTTGAGAGAAACTGTTTCTGTGTGTGTGTGTGTTGGGAGTGGTAAATGTTAAGAGATTACTGAGACTGCACATGATGGACATGACTAATAATGACTAATAAGGCTGACTGTCGGGAGTAAGTCCAACCACCACCAGCACCCCCACCACCCCACCACTGCCACCGCCACCCTAAAAACTATATACCTGACACCTAACCCTAGCTGGCATCAATTATTATCTTAATACTGAATTTTGACATCCCAGGTTTCTCTCTTATTTACATGAGTAAAAATTATAGTGTGTAATATGATATTTTACTTTTATTTTGATCAACCTGAAATTTTCACTTCAAATTTTCACTTGCTCATACGGAGCATGTAAAATTAAAATTTTCTGTAGAATTTGTACTGTCTATCAATAAAGCTTCTTTTTAAAATAATATTATTAACTAATAATGTTTATCCCCTACAATTTGTGGCACATTAGTGTCTGGGCCTTATTTAATCTACCCAACATTAAAAATCTAAAATTAAAAACCTGAATATTATGTTTCATTGTAAAATAATGTCATTTAATAATAATAATAATAATAATAATAATAATAATAATAATAATAATATAACTTTAATAACACTAGCATATTTTTATCGCCAATACAAGCCCCCAAAGATGAGGATATCTTGTGAAATGCTTTTGGCTTGGGAATCTTTGCTTAGCTGTTTTCATGTCAGGCCTCATTAGACATTTGCCATGATCCCTCATGCATTGTTCATTGTGTGCAAATAAACTTGTAACACAGGCTCAGCAATCTGTGTATGCGTAATGTAAGGCAGGTGATGTGTGGATGTGCTCAGTGAAGCGTGAAATAGCACCAGTGTGGTGTAACTTTAACATTGCTCTTCTGTCTGCCTCTCCTGGCGTTGTGGGGATCAGAAGCACTAATGGGGTTGCGAGGGCCCCGACAAATGGGGTTACGTACAGAAGGAGACAAAACGACAAGGGCCAAAACAGAGGCGGACCGTTTGCAGCAAAGCTGTCCGCTTCATGAATATGTTAATCTGCGTTTACCCAAATACGTGCTTGAAGAGGGAGGGGAGGAGGACGACAGCGCTCGTTAATTAATAAAGGACAATGGGGCTTTAATGGCTGCATTGTGACTGTGGGAGATTTCAGGATGAAATCCTGAGAAAGGGGGGTCAGAGATATCAACATCAGGAGGACAGAGATGGGCAAAAAGAGAGCAAGAGAAGGGTTCTTTACCTTAGATGACAAAAAAGGTGAACCCTTCCAGGCTTGCCATGTTGAGATGAATGGAACAGCATTGAGAAGACAGAAATGGCAGCAGTAAGCTAGGCTAACAGATCGAGGTTAAGGAACTGATCTCTGTCTGGAAGAAGAAATGGGAAGAGACAGGGGCCAGCTAATTAGACCGAGCAACAGCTTCAAGTTTGGTTTAGGAGAGTGACACAATATAAACACTTAACAAGAGGAAGTTTTTGATCTTCACTGGACTTTGTGACTTTATGGTCACAAATATGCTGTACTCGTGATAGGAAAGGAGAAATAAAAAGCAAGACGGGAGGTTTATAGAAAAACAAGAGCATCATTTTAGGCCCAGTTTATATGTTTCTTTCAAACTAAACATCCTGACTTTAAAAGCATTTATTCCTGCTGTCATGACCCCCTTCATCGTCAGGTGTAGATATCACAATATAATTACGAATGGGTCAACCACACAAAGACAGCAAACGAACTTATGGACGAAGACGTCAAGCAATAAACAAGTGACATTCAGTGAGGAAAGCATTTGCCTTCCATGTGGCTAATTCATCTTTCAGGAAAACAAAGAAAGGTAGAGTGCTAAGCACAACCCAACAGATGTACATGTGTGTATGTGCAGCATTTAAGCAACAAGTAATTTTTGATGTAATGTGTTTCAGTCTATTGTGGTTCCTCAATCATGATAGAAATGACATTTGTGAATCTGTTAGCGTGTTTTGTTTTAAGTTTAATATTTACACCAGTATTTCTCAAAACTACCTTACAGCCCTATCACTAACTTAATAACTTATAAGGTCAGACTTTAACTTGTTTCTCACTCTCTAAACATAATGATTAATTTTGACAGCTGATAATGAATTATGATGAAGCACTAAGAATTATTATGCAAAAAAGGCCTAAAAGATTTTTATTTTTGTAGAAATAATAGCAAACCTGATCATATAACATAATTAATCATAGTACTGTATGTCATTAATTAGTGAACATAAATTATTCAGTAAATATAATAACAAAATCCAATGCCTAACATTTGCTAGCTTGTTAGTGAACTTATCTTTTGCATTATTATGTGTAATACCATATAATTACATAAGTTTAATAAACCCTTTTTAAATGCTATGCTGTATATAAATTTGAAGAAATGTAAGAGTACTATGATGGTTATGTGTACTGTAAATGCATTTTAATTTTTATCAACCAAATCAAATTGAATTTGACCTCTATGTGACTAGCTTAGTACTTGCCTATCTGCAACATCTCTTTCTTGATCTCTCTTTTGCTCTCTCTCTCACGTCCCCCTCCCACTCTCTCCTCCCTCTATGTTATGACATGGTAATCTGTGTCCCCCTTTTGGTGCCTGAATAGACATTTGAATGGCCAAGTTTTCTGCCTACATGAACCTATTGGAGGTGGATCAGCCATATGCCCATATACATGCACACTCAATGGCAAAGGCAGACACCAACAGGTCCTTTCTGACACAATGAGCTAAATGCACGATGGGTATATATCTTAACCTGAACGCCACACACCCACACATGCAGCATATCCTCACACACTATTTCGCATACCACCCACACAGCATTGGGGTGGTCTTGATTAAAATAAATAATAATTTCATCTCAGGTGGTGTATGCGTCTTCATGTGGGAAATGGATTTCTACATTACATGTTGAACTTTTTTCCCCTAAATTTCTTTCTTTTTTTATATATAGAGTTAAACCAAATATAGTGCACATGTAATGAATGCACAAGAACCACAAAACTCAGTGTGATACAATAGTTATGTTAACTTGATACTCTTGGATGTTATCAGTCCTGAATGATATACTGAGCTTGAAACAGAGAGAGAGAAACTATTGTTTCTGAAGGAGACCAATCTGTTGCAGTGGTGGCTATAGTCTTGTGATGGAGAAAGAGCATGTTAAGTGACATATGTGACACAGAATAAGAATAGGATTATGTTCCTTTTCTCGTTCTCCCAGTTTTTGGACACTAGGATTATGAAACCTTGAAGCCAGTATGCCTCCCTGCTGCGGGCCATTCCCTCATGCCTTGCATACAGAGGGAGGGATGGGTTAAGTAGGTCCCCTGGAGAGTGGACCACCATCAGGATTTCCATATTCATCAGAAATCAGAGCTCTTACAACATGCCGGCTATGTTTTTGGACGTTTCTTAGACTCCAACTATTATTCTTGCATCCTTTTTTTAGTTACCCAGACCCACATCTAAAGTTCTTTTTCACAAACTGTCTTTCATTGTTGCCTTTCTTCTTAAACCTGAGAAAGACACACATTTTACTCACATACAACCAAAGAACAATATGTTTGATTTTAACATTTTGTGTTACTCTGTTAGTGATTTTTAAATCCCTATTTTATAGTATAAGATGATATAAAGTCATAGAATGGCTTACTGAGCAAATACTATTGCAACTGTTGAAGGATGGAAGTTAAAAAAAAAAACATGTTGAAAATGATTGAAAGTCTATATAGAACATGCATTTTTAATATTAGTACTATTGTTGCCCTCTGCAGGAAAGCGGTATTTATGTTTCTATGTTTCTTTGAGCACAACTGACTGCTCTTACACTCTTTTACTGATGCTATGTGTGTGTGGGGTGGGTGTACTTGTATGTGAGCATGTGACAATGAGAGGAAGAAAGAGAAATAAGAAGTGAGGATAGATAATGATGAACTCATAGAGGAAGTGTGAAGAGGGCAAGTGAAGGTTATCAGAGGTGAAGGGGTATAGTAAGTGTCATGGAGAGTGTGTAGCAAAAAGAGGCACTTGTCTGGCTGAGGCATGTACAAGCAATCTAGGCAGAGTGAGAAGAAGAGGGACAAAAGATGAAGAGAAAGCGAGAGTGATGGAGGATGCCGGACCTGACTGCTGTGGAGCTCACCGGTGTCCTAATTGATGAGGTCACTTGGAGGGCTTCCCCAAACTCAGGGCATCCCGGAGAGGTCGTAACCGGGTTAGCCTGGGGTCAGAGTGCGCTTGTAAGGGCAATGCAGTGATGCTGTGACATGTGACCCTCTCCTTTCTTTTCATCTGTGATGCTGAAATATGATAAAAGTGATCTCTGTTGAGAAAGTGTGCTTAAATCAATGAGTATCAGAGTTACATGTCATTTGGAAGAAGAGATATGTTCTCATGTGGTTGAGGTTGGCACCTTATGGTTACCAGTATCAATACAGCCTGATGCTAAGATTTGTTAAAGACCTTAGGAGCCTTTAATTCTTACACAAGTTGCATATTGCATATTTTCTCCATATTTCAAAACAGGAGGAAAACGGAGTATCCAGAAGAAACCCACCAAGCACGAGGAAATCACTCTCTCCATCACATGCAAACTCCATGCACTCTATATTGCACTTTGCCTCAGCTTCAAGCAGCACTAGGTAGATTTCCAGCAGTAGGTGCTCAGTCATGTATGCACAACCTGACCCTCAGGTGCATTTCTCAGCAGTCTGACGGTGCCAGCTTTCTATGGCTGACAGTCGTCCACTGTTTTCACATTTTTGTCCCACAGCTAAATATTAACGCATTCACCACTTTAACATGCTTAATCAACATTACTGGCCAAGGCAAGGCAATGTTCTTTAAACTTAGGTGAAAAAGAAGTTAGCAAAACAAGCACACGAGAAGCTTAAGTGAGCACAAATACATATTATGCAGAATAGTGCTTTATAATATTTTATTTTATGATACCTAATCTGTGCATCAGCTAGATTTTTTTTTAGGTGAAGTGTCTGAGAAAAGAAAGCAGGCAGCTGACATTTGTTTTAAGTGGTATGAAAATGGTAGTTTGGTTATTTTGTTTAGCTACATCCCAAACTGCAAAATAACACACTGTTAACATTTTAAAGAACTACTATACCAGTGAAAGGTTTGGACAGACTCTCTAACTCAATGTTTTTTGTTTAGTAATTTATTTTCTACGTTCTGGAGTAATTCTTGCGAAAACAGTATTGTCATTTACAAAACACATCAAGCACCATAATGAAACTGTTTCTCATGAACACCTCCCAGGAAAGTAAGACTAAAATTTACCTCTGCTAGAATGTAGAAAATAAATTACTAAATAAAAAATAATGAATTAGAGAGTCTGTCCAAACCTTATTGTTTAACCATTGTCTCACAATGTAGAAAATCAGGAAAAACCATTGAAGTAGAAGATGTGTCAAAACTATTGACCAGTAGTATACTGTATATATCTATAAGATATTGCAATGTTGCTATTGCAATGCTGCCCCCCTCCCCACCCAGGCATTTAAACAGATGGACAATGCATACATAATTTGATATCAACTGTGCGCTGTTTGTGGTGTACCGAGTCTGACTTCCTATAGGAGACATGAATGTGAGTTGGTCCATTGGTTTCAGTTGCCTCAACCTGGAGTCTCCTCTGTCGTTTCATCTTAGTTGAGAGGCGGTCAGGTGCGTTCTCTGTATCCCCAGCCATAAGGGGTGTCTAGTGTAAAGTACAAAGTGCAGATGATGAATGTATTTATATGTGGTGCTTATACTCCGGTAACACACACACACACACACATGTGCATGCACAATAAAACTCTGTAATTACTGCCTATAAAGTCTTTAACACTTCTTCCTCACACCTCATTACAGGTCTAAATGCACACACAGTCCCCTCATTACCGACTACTTGCTAAACATTCACACACACAGTACCACACATACACATTGTGGCACACAGTGTCCTCATTACCACCTGCCAGTTAAACAAGCAAACACTCAACTATGGGTGTTAACTTGCTAAACTGTATGTGTGTGTGTGTATGTGTGCGCGCGAGAGAGACTTGCTTGAACATTGTCTGGTAGGATGTTTGCGTGTGTGTCTATTTTGTTGTTTTTCCACCAAGCTTTTACACACACCTCTATGAGAGAAATTCTTTAAATTTATGATGATGAATTAATCTTGTATCTCCTTTCTTAGGTAACCCTAGGTGTGTGTGAGTGTGTGTGCGCGTGCGTGTATGTGTGTGTGTCAGAGAGTGCATGAATGGTTAAAGAGCTACTGTGAAACGGTCCTGTTGCTGCATTCTCATCAGGGTTTTCTCGATATGGATTTCAACCAAAGAATAATGTTAACTAATCATTCCTCTCTCTCTCTCTCTCTCTCTCTCTCTCTGTCTCTCGCTCTCTCCACATCAGTTTACACAGCTGGTCATTGAGCTGTGTATGTCCCTGTTCAGTATACATCAGATTCTCAAAGCTGTCTGTGTTTAACAGCCTGCCTGATTTAAACTTTGTGTCCCTCTTTCTCTCTCTCTGTCTGGCCATCCCTCCTTCCTCTGCTTGTGTTCTCCTCTACAGTGGTGCAGTGTGCTTCTCTCAGCCACAGGGTCTTTGTTTATCAGATGCTGGCCTAATCCCACTGGAAGCATTTCTCTCTCTCTCTCTCTCTCTCTCTCTCTCTCTCTCTCTATCTCTGTCTAACTCAAGGTGAATGTCAGTTCTACGTGCCAAGGAGAGCAGATGGGGTGCTGAAGAAGAACAGAGTAAAATTAAAAAAAAATTAGAAAACAAGATGCATCAAATAAGACACTCTAAGACAAATAAGACATTCTAACTAACTACACTCCAGGTTGGATGATGGAATTTATCCACAATATAGTGCAATTTGTTGTATTCTCACCTGGAAAAAAGTCAGTTTCATTCTCGATGCTGTTGACAGCTTGCTGAAATGGTAGAGTCTAGAGAAACTAAAACATGTGCTTTCATCCAGCCATGACCAAAAGTTTTGTCCAAAACATATACAGTGGTGTGAAAAACTATTTGCCCCCCTCATGATTTCTTATTCTTTTGCAGGTTTGTCACACAAAATGTTTCTGATCATCAAACACATTTAACTATTAGTCAAAGATAACACAAGTAAACACAAAGTGCAGTTTTTAAATGAGGGGTTTTATTATTTAGGGAGAAAAAAAATCCAAACCTACATGGCCCTGTGTGAAAAAGTAATTGCCCCCTGAACCTAATAACTGGTTGGGCCACCCTTAGCAGCAATAACTGCAATCAAGCGTTTGCGATAACTTGCAACAAGTCTTTTACAGCACTCTGGAGGAATTTTGGCCCACTCATCTTTGCAGAATTGTTGTAATTCAGCTTTATTTGAGGGTTTTCTAGCATGAACCGCCTTTTTAAGGTCATGCCACAACATCTCAATAGGATTCAGGTCAGGACTTTGACTAGGCCACTCCAAAGTCTTCATTTTGTTTTTCTTCAGCCATTCAGAGGTGGATTTGCTGGTGTGTTTTGGGTCATTGTCCTGTTGCAGCACCCAAGATCGCTTCAGCTTGAGTTGACGAACAGATGGCTGGACATTCTCCTTCAGGATTTTTTGGTAGACAGTAGAATTCATGGTTCCATCTATCACAGCAAGCCTTCCAGGTCATGAAGCAGCAAAACAACCCCAGACCATCACACCACCACCACCATATTTTACTGTTGGTATGATGTTCTTTTTCTGAAATGCTGTATTACTTTTACGCCAGATGTAACGGGACACGCACCTTCCAAAAAGTTAAACTTTTGTCTCGTCGGTCCACAAGGTATTTTCCCAAAAGTCTTGGCAATCATTGAGATGTTTTTTTTAGCAAAATTGAGACGAGCCTTAATGTTCTTTTTGCTGAAAAGTGGTTTGCGCCTTGGAAATCTGCCATGCAGGCCATTTTTGCCCAGTCTCTTTCTTATGGTGGAGTCGTGAACACTGACCTTAATTGAGGCAAGTGAGGCCTGCAGTTCTTTAGATGTTGTCCTGGGGTCTTTTGTGGCCTCTCGGATGAGTTGTCTCTGCGCTCTTGTGGTAATTTTGGTCGCGGGCCACTCCTGGGAAGGTTCACCACTGTTCCATGTTTTTGCCATTTGTGGATAATGGCTCTCACTGTAGTTCGCTGGAATCCCAAAGCTTTAGAAATGGCTTTATAACCTTTACCAGACTGATAGATCTCAATTACTTTTGTTCTCATTTGTTCCTGAATTTCTTTGATATCTTGGCATGATGTCTAGCTTTTGAGGTGCTTTTGGTCTACTTCTCTGTGTCAGGTAGCTCCTATTTAAGTGATTTCTTGATTGAAACAGGTGTGGCAGTAATCAGGCCTGGGAGTGACTACAGAACTTGAACTCAGGTGTGATAAACCACAGTTAAGTTATTTTTTAACAAGGGGGGCAATCACTTTTTCACAAAGGGCCATGTAGATTTTAATTTTTTTTTCTCCCTTAATAACGTAAACCTTCATTTAAAAACTGCATTTTGTGTTCAATTATGTTATCTTTGACTAATAGTTAATGGTTTTTGATGAGCAGAAACATTTAAGTGTGACAAACATGCAAAAGAATAAGAAATCAGGAAGGGGACAAATAGTTTTTCACACCACTGTATATATATATATACTGTAGTGTTAACTGTAATATATCATATATGTGCAAAAGAGGTGTAACCAATTGCCATTGTCATTATCTGTAGTATCTGTAGTTTTGTTCTTCAAATGGTTAACTCTGTCTTCATTCAGATTTTTTTTAATGAATGCTGCTACAATTCCCTCAAAAACACCATATATATATTGTTGTTATATTGTTGTTATAAGTCTATACGGCTTAATCCTGTATACAGGGTCACAGGGGGCCTGGAGCCTATCCTAGGAGACTTTGGGCACGAGTTGGGATACACCTTGGAAAGGGTGCCAACCCATCGCAGGACACACACACACTGTACACACACTCATTCACATACGGTGGGCAATTTAGACACTCCAGTTAGCCTTATCTGCATGTCTTTGAACTGTGGGAGAAAACCAGAGTACCTGAAGGAAACCCACAAAGCACGGGGAGAACATACTGTACAAACACTATGCAGACAGAGGGAGGAGTTGAACCTGGCCAGGGATTGTAAACCAGTGCTAACCACTAAGCCACTGTGCCACCAAAATCATGGCTAAATCATGGTATTTTTATTTTATTCTGATTATATTTAATTGCATACATGAAGCCAAAATAATTGTCGATTACACATTCAGAAGCGTAATAAAACATTTGAAATGTCTGTGAGGGATACATGCCAAATATGCTTCTGAGTATATATTGCGAGGAAGATGCTGAGGGGGGAAACAAAGAGTCCAAAGATGACTGTTTCAGAATTCACATATTTAAGCAGGGTTAGAAATAAAAAGATTGCACAAAAAGCATTTCACAAAACATGTTCATCCTAGAAGCAACCTACAAGATATGACTTCTGCTAAAAACCTAAAAACTTAAACTCTTTGGGTATGAACACAATTTGTATATTTTCCTAATAATAGCTACAAATTAAAAAAAAAAGCTCTAATACAATCTGTAGTTACTGCATCATTAGATATGTTTCCATTATTAAAATCCTATTGAAATCATTCCAGGTGGAGATTACAACTTAACTGTTTATATGGACACTGATCTGGTAAAATGTACATTTTTGTGTTATAAAAATATAACTTTTTGACATATACAAAGCGATTCTGCCCAGTGTGAAGCATTTAGTCTAACTGAAATATAACAGAAGGAGCATATTGTTTTCAGCCATTTTTTTTGACTAATCTCATCTTCTTCATTATGGTTACAAAATTCAGTATCATCTATGATGGAGTAGATGCTATACCATGAATGATCTGGTGAGCCAAACAGTGCCTCTTCCTCAGCTAATGACTAGTGGATGAAGATCTGAAGCAAAAACAGGAGAGAGAGATGTTCTCATGAAGTTGACTGATGGGGAATGAATGTAAAATGTCTTTGCCACCTAATTTTCGCCCACGTGGGGAAAACATGCACAGAAAGAATATATTTATTACCACAAAAAGGAAAAAATCTGATGTTATTGAATGGATAATTGGATAAAAAAGGTTTACACACCTATTAATGTTTTAATTTTGGGACTCTTTGAAAAATTTATGACATCATCATTATGAATATTTCTGCTAAAACCTAGAGGGCTAGGCAGGGTATGCCTGGATGTAGTACTAACCCACTGTAGGGCATAAGTGCACACACACTCACCCAATCACACACTAACAGACAATTCGGAATCAGCCTAAAATGCATGTCTTTACAGTGTGGACAGAGTGGGAAAAAAAATATTAATATAATATTTCCAACCTGTCCTGCTCTAAACAGCAGTAATAGTGACCAATTACATTCATGAACTGTGCCCATTGGAGCTAACATTTTACAATTCCAGCTGTATTTTTCTTTTCTTTTCCATTATCTAATTAATCCTTAACAAACAAGTACATTATGTGAAACACAAACCATTTCCTGGTGTTTTATGCAAGGAACATCACATGCTTCCTTTTCTCCCAGGTTTATTCAGACAACAACAATCCAAGGAACAAAACTCAAAGATAAACAGTGTGTGTGTGTGTGTGTGTGTGTCCACATGCAAGAGTGTAATTTGTGTTTGTCCATCCTCTTAAAGGTACTCCAGGAGACGAGGGCTTCTTAAAATAACACAAACCTGCACTCTTCAGCTTGAGAGGGGTGTATGTGTGTGTGTGTGTGTGTGTGTGTGTGTGTGTGTCTGTGTGTGTGTGTGTGTGTGTGTGAGAGAGAGAGAGAGAGAGAGAGAGAGAGAGAGAGAGAGAGAGAGAGATCAAATTCATGCATGCAGCACCAAAGCAGGCAGTAAATTATTTGCTTGTATTGAAAGGACACACTATTTATTTATTTCATTGTCCGAGGGCTAAGGGTGAAAAAAAAGGAAAGAGGAGAGTGTGTGTATGTGTGTGGCATCTTTGGTGGTCAAGATTGCCCCTTTCTCACCCTAATATCCTGTCCCCCTTCACACTCATCATGTCCACACACACACACACACACACACACACACACACACCAAATCTTTAGAATCGAAGCCTCCCCGCTAATTAACAACACCACAGTCCCTCCTTCTCTTGGCTGGCAGTAAATGTTCACACACACACACACACACACACACACACACACACACACACACACACACACACACACACACACACACACACACACACACACACACATCTATATCCCAAATATAAGACCTACTTTACACCCCCCATTCTTTTCTTTTTCTCTTTTCTGGTTTTATCACCTCCTTACGTTTTGTCTTCAGTGTCGCAGCCATCAATCATCCCATTAACCTATCGTGTTAGGGGAAACACTCGGGAAACACCTCCTCCCCTTCTCTAACCCCAGGCAGCATCCCACACTCTCATATCTCTCTCTCACACTCACTCACATACACGTTTTAAGAAGTACAGTGTTGCCTTTTACATGATTTTTCTTCCCAGATCATCTCTCTTTATAACTTTCTCTCTCCGTCTCTCTCTCTCTGATGTAGACAGTCAGATTGGCTCCTGGCCTTTCCAGGTCAGAAGGAGTTGGGTGGAGTTTTTGGGAACACTCTGGGTGGTACGCTTGCCCCTGTAGCAAACACAATGCCTCCTGTGTCTCCATGCAACTCAGAGCCTTGTTTTACAACAGGGGAGGAGATGGCTTCAATGCCCCAATGATGTGAACCACCCTGAGCCTATTCACTGTGACAAACGGGCTCCGCCGCTCCTAACACACACAGACAGACAACAGCATATCCTGGATGCATGCATACCTCTGCATCTGTGCACAGTGCCCACATGCTACCAACACATGTTGATATAACTAGTAGTGCACACTATCCGTTTTCTTGCAACATTCTAATTTTGCACTTTCTCTCTCTCTCTCTCTCTCTCTCTCTCCTTCCGTTTCTTTAAAGCCCCCTTTTTGGCTGGCTCTCAGCAGGGCTGAATTGGTGTTGCTTTAATTCAATCAGCAAGCTCTTTTCTTGTGCCGCTCTTTGGAGGCCGCAGCAGCCAAATGGCTTGATGACAACGTAATTGCAAAAGAATTGAATGAGAGCTGCCGCCAAAGAAGAGAAAAAGCCCACCGGCATTCTCCTGCAGTGATACACATGGTGACACACACACTCCAGACTCCTTTTATCTTACCTCTTTGACAAGAATTTGAATGTCCCTAGTTGAACAGTGTGTAAGTTGCTTGTATTAAAAGAATCTGTAAAGAGAAAGCATCACCAACCCTGTGAGATACTTTAGTTTCACTGGATTTTGTAAAGCACAGCGGAAACTGTTACTAAGCAAGGTTCTAAAATCCCTAATGAGCAAGCCGCGTGGAAAGGTAAAATACTTCTGAAACTGTTTGAGAGCGATGTTTCAACCTTTTGAGGTACAACACTTCAGGAACTATCCTGAATGAGAACTGTAGGATCTAATTCAGAAGTTCCTGAATTTGACCTTGATATACATCCAGGTTTTTCCCTTCTTTTTTTTTTTTTTTTTTTTTGAAATTCAGTACACATCACATTTCACCAGTTCTACAGTTCTGTTGTCTGTGTCTAGACAAATACTCAGACCCCTCCATACCAGTGAGATTTTGGGCCCAAACTTCACAGTTGCCACCTGGCTGAACAAAACTCTTCAGGACAAAATGCAGCAGGATTTGAATCAGAGGGAATAAATGCCACGTTTGTGAACCCAACCTTGGAAGCAACTTGTCAATGCTGCACTGCTGCTGTCACTTTTTTATTGTGCCAGATAGCACATCACACACTCTATTTTATTCATACGTTTCTCAATTCTCCTCAATGTCTCTACAAACATACTTTTCACCTTGATATATTCTGTTATTCATGATGTATAATATTGTTATCATGGTCATTTTCCACATGTATGTTGTGTATCTTGTGTCTGTTTGCACTACATGGTTGCAACTGTCATTTACAACTAATAGATGTTTTAGTGTAAGGACACTTTCACTAATTGATCCTTTGGGATCTATAAACTATAAGATATCTATCTATCTATCTATCTATCTATCTATCTATCTATCTATCTATCTATCTATCTATCCATCCATCAAATGAAAATTCATCTATTTTGTCCTGGCTCTTTGAAAAAATTCCTGAGAAACATTAGAAATGTTCCTAAAGAATTAACCCATCTTTTCTTTAGAAAAATGGACAGCGAACATTTGATTTGTTAGAATATACATTTCCTAGCTAATAAATAAATAAATTAATTAATAAATCCCTCCTGAGACTTGTGCAGTTCTCACTATGCATAAAGGGAATAGGAATACTCCTATCTGGAATAGGGTCAGTCTGCACTCAGAATGCCACATGACCTTTTTACATTGCTACAAAGTCCAATTTTTATACTCCCTAGCAAATTGAATCTTTTTTTCTGATTAGTCTCACTAACTAACACTCCTATGGCCACACAACTGGTTAGTTTCAATCCTGTTGCCTTTTTTTACCATTCATCTTTTTACCTTTTACCATTCACCTAGTGTTTAAGTGACCTTCATTTATGTTATTTTTTCAACCACATTTTTCCTACAAAGTTGATGGTTCAGCATTATCGTTCCAGGTTTTTATAACTTGTTAAGGGGATGTTAACCCAGTTTCAGCTATTTCAAATCTCCTTAGTTTATATCTCTTCTTTGCTTCATGCAACCCAATAATTTGATCCTTCTGAAATGGTGACTTTTTTGGACAGGCAGTGCAACAGTGCTGAAAGGCCAATGATATTATGTGATTCAAGTATAATCACAGCAATAATAATTTACTGCAAGGGGGAAAATGTACATCTAACTTGCTTCTGTAAGAAATTACTTCACGTATCAGTAATCATTTTCAATACATCTAGATTTGTGAGAATCCTCAGCAATTTCTATATTCAAGCTTTCAAAATCGAAACATCTGTGCAGATGGGTGACTGTGGAATAATACCGTTTACCAGTGTCTCCTTAGACATGTAAACCCAGAGAAATGGGATGAGAACAAAGAACTAATAGCCACTTGGACTGGACATAGCATACACACGCCTTCCCATTCACCTCTTCCTTTTGTCCGAGCCCCAATATTGCTCCATCTCTTGACTGCTGGACGAAACGTTGGATGGGGCTGCAGCCCATCTGTCTGGTTAAAGGACTGTGTGTGTGTGTGTGTGTGTGTGTGAACAAGAAGCTGGAGGAGAGCGAGAATGTAACAGGTGGAAGAGGGGCCATAACAGTGGGGGATTATGATTCATATTCATATTAGCAAATCGGCATGAAGAAGAATCACTAAAGCCTTACTATATTTTCCTTTCCTCATGGTTCTGCTAAGTGAGTAAAATAAGCATAACTTAAAATAATACATAAGAAGTTCATAAATCAGGTAATGACTAAAAACGACTTGGTTTAAATGCACCACACCATAGACCCGGGGTACTCAATAGGCGGACTCCGGTCCGCATACGGACCCAAATCTGGACCGACGCAAAAACAAACATGCTAATTTAATAATAATCCAAATGAGTTCTCAATGAAGTGCGCAACTGTGTTTCCGCGCGATATTTGTCTTCTAGTTATGGGTTGTTCATGACCGATTCGTTCTTTTTGAACGAATCTTTAACGTGACTCAGATGAACGAGTCGTCTCCGAGAGTGACTCGTCATTTTCTACTGACGCGCATGCGCAAATCATCGCAGAACGTCCGTAGGCTATGTATTGAACGGTTCTCAACGAATCGTCAAGTCCCGAGTTGTTCGGTCCTTTGTCACGTGACTCCCATAGGCGCTATGCGGTGCAGTAGATTCAAAAGAACGAACGACTCGTGGAAGATATAAGAGGTGAGCTGCTCATTCTGTTTATTATAATATGTCCTTAATATCCTAATGGTGTGCTCAAAGCTGGCCATTGATACAAGTTGATTTTGAAAACAGCAAATTTAAGAGCGAGTGGAAAGAAAAATATGCATTCGTGCTCCCTGTGGGGAGCAGAAAACCAATGTGCTTAATCTAGCAATTAAAAGTGGTCACCTTGTCACCTTCTGGACAAAGATGGTTACTGCAGCAGGTGTTCCTGTCCTGCAGAAAATGGCCCTTCAAATTCTCACAATGTTTTCCTCAACGTACTGTTGTGAATCTGTTGTTTCAACTATGGTGAAAAACACATATCGCAGCTCCCTTACCAATGAACATTTACATCAGTGCCTCCACCTGGTCCTCACACCTTTTATGCCCAACTTCAAACAACTGGTGGCACAAAGATGTCACCTTTCACACTAAAAGGACTACCATGTCATTTTGGGGTATTGTTCGAAAATTTTAGGTTTTACTTTTTTTGTAGTTCTCTATTTGAAATTGAACTGTAATTTTTCCGGACCTCGGACTGAATAGAAATTTGGTAAGTGGACCTTTCAAATGTATATTTGCCATATAATATATTGATGGCATCAAAAACATTTGACTTATAGTGACTATAGCTTACACAAGTAGAGATTACAGCAGATAATTGATGACCTGATCTCCGATGGATATACAGTAGAGGTAAAGATGCGCTGTTCCTTTAGGATACTAGAAGACACAATGGTGTTGTGGCAAACCAGGCAGATTACAGAGGGTGACACAGAGGGCAGCTCTCACCACAATCACCAACCTGCTCCAAAAATAAAACCACAACCTGTTACTTCTCTTCAGTGTGGGTTTGTGAGTGTGTGTGTGTGTATGTGTTAAGAGGAAAGCATAAAACTGCCAGCCCCCCCTCGTTAGACATAATGTCTGTGTGTAGGGAGGAGGGGCATTGGTGGAATTTTCTCTTTTCTTGTATGCTAATAGCTAGAGGACAGTATAGATTTTAAGAGAATGTGCTTTCACCCTATCCCTCTAACACTTCTCCTTTTCTCTGTGTTTGTAAGGGAAGCTGTAAAATTATATTTTTTTTACCTCCACTAAAATATTTCGTTAACATGTTAACGTGAATGGCAAATTATATGTTGCCCTGTTATAGAAATAAAATGTAAAATGTTTTTTTTGCTAATAAAAGGTTACAAAAAAAGCCAAACATTTCAGAATGTACATGATTTATGCTTACCTGATCAATATGCCCGCTCTTAATGTTTCTTGCATTCCACTGTAAAGCCAAGTAAGGCAATTTATTCACACAGCAATTTTGCCATGAGACATTCAAAACTGCAACACACACACACACACACACACACACACACATATGCTCCTCCCATTGGGATCAGGGGAGCAGGTTGTGGAAACATTTGTAACATTTGGTGAGAGCAAATCCTACAGCTTTCTCTTGAAAATAAGTAGCCACCTTCCTTCTAAAAGGAGTTCTCGTTCAGTGGACCCTCTCTCTCCCACACAAGCCTAGAACTCATGCGCCCTTCACACCCCTTGCCACGGCCTGCAAATCCCCCCTTTATCCACTGGCAGCCAGATGGGGTAGCAGGAATAATAGGCAGAGCCCAATGAGCCCCATTCAATTTGTTCGGGCATGTAAAGGACCTTGTAAGCCGCTCCATTTGAGCAGGGTGTAATAGTAGCCAGGGGAGCGGAGGCTACGTTAGGACTTAATTACCTACTAATGGTTGTTGTAGGGACAAAATCCCCACAACTCACACTTCCATCAAATGAGGGGAGGGGGTGTTAGAGAGAGAGAGAGAGAGAGACAGAGCAGTTGTTTTCTGTAACTGGAGAGAGAAAGTTTACTCATTTTCCTCCCCCTTTTCTCCATTTCTTTCTTTTTACTTTGGATGAAGATTAGCAGGATTAAGAATGACTCACATATGCTCCTTCTCACCATTGGTATTCACCACAACACAGGGCCAACTGCCACCCAGACACGAGAATAACAGAGAGCCGACTAATTGTTCAGGACATCACTAGACATGTAGACACTGAACAAGCAGGAGATGAGCAGCTGGAAGGTGCGTTAAGGAATGTTCAACTATAAAAAAAAAGATTGAGAATTGGGTTTGTGCACATGGACTTTATATAAATATTTTACACACACACACACACACACACACACACACACACACACACACACACACACACACACACACACACATCAAAGAGACAGAAATTTCAACCTCATATACAGGTCCTTCTCAAACAATTAGCATATTGTGATAAAGTTCATTATTTTCTGTAATGTACTGATAAACATTAGACTTTCATATATTTTACATTCATTACACACAACTGAAGTAGTTCAAGCCTTTTATTGTTTTAATATTGATGATTGTGTCATACAGCTCATGAAAACCCAAAATCCCTATCTCAAAAAATTTGCATATTTCATCCGACCAATAAAAGAAAAGTGTTTTGAATACAAAAAAAGTCAACCTTCAAATAATTATGTTCAGTTATGCACTCAATACTTGGTTGTGAATCCTTTTGCAGATTCTTGTGTCTTGTGTCTCTCAACTTTCTCTTCACAATATCCCACAGATTCTCTATGGGGTTCAGGTCAGGAGAGTTGGCAGGCCAATTGAGCACAGTAATACCATGGTCAGTAAACCATTTACCAGTGGTTTTGGCACTGTGAGCAGGTGCCAGGTCGTGCTGAAAAATGAAATCTTCATCTCCATAAAGCTTTTCAGCAGATGGAAGCATGAAGTGCTCCAAAATCTCCTGATAGCTAGTTGCATTGACCCTGCCCTTGATAAAACACAGTGGACCAACACCAGCAACTGACATGGCACCCCAGACCATCACTGACTGTGGGTACTTGACACTGGACTTCAGGCATTTTGGCATTTCCCTCTCCCCAGTCTTCCTCCAGACTCTGGCACCTTGATTTCCGAATGACATGCAAAATGTCCTTCTCCACAATCTTCCTCAGGGCCCGGTCACCTCTTCTCGCTGTGCAGCATTTTCTGTCACACTTTTTCCTTCCCACAGACTTCCCACTGAGGTGCCTTGATACAGCACTCTGGGAACAGCCTATTCGTTCAGAAATTTCTTTCTGTGTCTTACCCTCTTGCTTGAGGGTGTCAATGATGGCCTTCTGGACAGCAGTCAGGTCGGCAGTCTTACCCATGATTGCGGTTTTGAGTAATGAACCAGGCTGGGAGTTTTTAAAAGCCTCAGGAATCGTTTGCAGGTGTTTAGAGTTAATTAGTTGATTCAGATGATTAGGTTAATAGCTCGTTTAGAGAACCTTTTCATGATATGCTAATTTTTTGAGATTTTGGGTTTTCATGAGCTGTATGCCACAATCATCAATATTAAAACAATAAAAGGCTTGAATACTTCAGTTGTGTGTAATGAATCTAAAATATATGAAAGTCTAATGTTTATCAGTACATTACAGAAAATAATGAACTTTATCACAATATGCTAATTTTTTGAGAAGGACCTGTATAGGGTCAAAATGGTTTGGGGTTAAAATTTTTTTAGCTTTTTCAGTTAAAATCTCTCTCTCTCTCTCTCTCTCTCTCTCTCACTCACACACACACACACACACGTGCCATTATCTCATAAATGTAATTTGAACAATAGAGGGCCTGACTGAGCCAACATTCAGAATTAACACTCATTTCTAGCACCAACTCAACACCCCACACTCATCCACAGGTGACAAAAGCTCTATGTGTTTCTCACTTTCCTGTATCTCTCTGTTTCTGTTTCTCTCCTAATGGAAGAACTCAAACTCTGCAAATAGCTTGATTAGCTTTGCCATGCATGTGCTAATGTCTTCTGACTTTAACTCTTCCATTTTCTGCACCTGAACTGTGAAGTTCAGATTTAAATTGCTGGCTTGGTGCCACTCTTCTGTTACTGTGGAGTTGTTCGTTTTTATACAGTTTATTGCAACATTTGAATCCTAATTTAAAAATAATAAGTTTAAAAAAATCAAAACAACTGGAACTCAAATTCAAATTTTATTTGTCACATACACAGTCATACACAGTACGAAATGCAATGAAATGCTCCTGCAGGCTTAATGTTTTCCGTAAGACTGCACTGTACCTGTATATTTTCAGTGCATTGAAAGAGAAAAAACAGTGCATTTGAGCCCTAGAACAGGATAACTAATGCATACATTCTTAGAAATCAATGTACCAAACTGTTGTTTCTGGGGTCATGCTATGAATGGGGGACATTTTTTGTATCATTGGTATGTATCTTTTACATAAAAATTGCATGTAGTGTACTTTTAATTTTACTGTAGTAGTGCTGACGTTTAAAATATGTACCTAAATTTGTTATAAAGATAAAATGTTCATGTGAATGGTCAAACATAACCATCCCAGATAAAGAAAAGTTTGATATTCTTATTAAAGAGAAAACATGTAACAGACCCTAACTGAAGGCCAAGTGTGACCGCTTATAACCGAATCACAAATATCAGTAAAGTGTAGGCGACACTGAGTTTCATACAAGACGCATGTAGAAATCCAGTTTTCCAAGGTGAAAATGTTGTAGTCCTTAATTAGACAGAAACAGTGTCCTCATGCAGCCTGAGTTAGTGGACTTCCTGTCAGTGTGTAATTGCTCCCAGGGCAGTTGCATCCTCTGATGTAGCAAATCTTCTCCCTGGCTGACATTTTCCCATAATCATAAGTGCTACAGCCTGACAAACAGCCTGCTTTTTTTAGTTGTTCGAACTCATTGTTACTCTGATCCAGACAGCCGTGGCCTATATTATAATTCGGCCTCATTTAACAAAGTAAGATTACTGGAATTCATAATGAACGAAACTGTGATTAGACAACGACTCCTCTTGGTTTAACCATCTCATTAACATAAGCTCATTGATGGGCCAACATGCAAACAGACGGGTATAAGCGCTGCAGTGGTAAAACAGCCATAATACTGACCTCATAATGAATAGCGAGGACCTGTGGAGTGCATGTGTGTGTGAGGAGCACCTGACTCCCCAACTCAGAGGAACTTTTTTAACACGGAGTTCATGACTGCTCTTTCTATCTTGCTTGCTTCCTTCTAAATCTCCCTGAATAATGCCAAATATTTCAGTTCGTAACAAGTTCTTGAATGTTTTTCAAAGATAATTGTAATTTTGCATATTTAAATCAGAAGTGATAGAAGTACAAGCCATAAAAATAAAAAGCTGGATAAAGCAATATTAATTACAGTGGTAGGAATATAATAGAGTGGTGAGTATTGACCAGTAATGATAAAATGATAAAAATAAATAATTGCTCTTTATTGTAATTTTCTGGAATGAGACCTCACCATTGTGCTTTTATCATTTAGACCATCTAACACCAATAACTGTATACTGATAATACCAAATGTCTAAAACAAACAAAGAATGAAGTATTTTGGTGAAATATATACATAATTATTGGGTTTATTATTATTATTATTATTATTATTATTGCAGTTGCAGTTGCAGTAGTGGTGGTTTGAAAGGTTATTATTTAGTAATTGGAATACTGGGAGCAATTTAGCACTCTCTGTCAGTCTGTATGCCACGTGTCCATATTGTCCATACTGTGTTAATTGAAATATAACGGATTATAACCGTTAACACTGTTTTGCACGCTTCTGTTATTAACGTCCTAAATGCGTTTTAACGGCTGAAATGAGGCGCGCGCCAGTCTGTGCCAGGGCAGTAACGGGGGGTCGCGGGTTAAACCAAGAAGTGGCTCATTCACTACGTTGCAGGTGTGTGTGTGTCAGGTTTTTTTTTTTTTTTTTTTGCACAAGCCTTAACAGGCACTTGAAACATTCTAAACATTATCTCCTTACTCTGTAATATTTATGCGCTGTTTTAAACGCTTTGTACACTTCGGGAGTTTGTGCTCACTGCCCAAGCGCCTCTTAATCACTGACTCCACAGTCTGTCGCTCTGATGGTTCGTAATCTAAACCTAGCCTCGCGCTCCCGGGACGCCATATGCGAAGTGTGTCTAATTTAGTTAATGAAGCCTCGTTTCTTTGTAATGACATCAGACTTGAAGACCCCCGCCCCGTGCGAGCCTCCTCCCCTCCCCGCGCTTCGCGGAGACCCTATTGGTTGTGCAAGGGCCGTCGGTAAGGAGCTGACACACCGTCCCTGCTGCCTTCTCTCAGGTCCGCTATATAATGCACGCGTCACTCTCCTCACGGGCCAAACACGCCGTCACCACTGATCCGGAGTAAGAAAGTCAATATCGCAAGTTGCACTTGCACGCGCTGCCCCCGCTTTCGGTAAGTTCTTATCTTGTGACGCTTCAGAAAGTTTTACTAAACTTGTACACTCCATAGTTTTACATTTAATTTTGTACTGGTGTTTTTAGATCAAATCTGTAGATAGCCTAAGAAATATTTTGGCCGTTTAACCTGACGAAAACTTTAGGCTTATGTTCATGAACGTCTACCTTAGTTTTCCAATACTTCATTAGATTATTTTTTTAATTATTTGTTATTTAAAATAATTTAATGTTCATTTTGCTTTTATACAAAATAAAAATTTATGGAGTAGCTTTAATGCAGTAAAATTATATAAACACTGCAACAAATTACTAACTGATAGTCATGCAGTAGCGTATGTGTTAAATTATGAGGATGCTGGTGTGTGATGGTGCTTATAAATACACATTTTGCAGTTTTATTTTAATTCTCAATTTCCACTTCCAGGCTCTGGCCTACGAAGATCTAGTTACAATAACTAGAGTTGACCTATGAGAAATGGACTCCGACACAAGCAGAGTGTCCAGCCGGCCCTCCTCTCCAGAAGGAGATGATCTTTTCATCTCTGCGGTGAAGAAATCGGCGGGTTTCTCGGGCGCAGTTTCTTCTACGCAGAGCGACTCGCCCCCAGAGATGAGCGGGGACATGCGCGGCCTTTCAAGCGGCGACGAGAGCGCGCTCGCCCTAAAGATGTTCTCTAAGAAAGACCGCAAGTTGCTGTCCGAGAATGAGCTACAGAGCATCCGCCTAAAAATCAACAGCCGCGAGCGCAAACGCATGCACGACTTAAACATCGCCATGGACGGCCTGCGCGAGGTCATGCCTTATGCGCATGGACCCTCAGTGCGCAAGCTCTCTAAGATTGCCACGCTGCTGCTGGCGCGCAACTATATCCTCATGCTTAGTAACTCGCTCGAAGAGATGAAGCGACTGGTAAGCGAGATTTACGGGGGCGGAGGTGGAGGCGGCAGCGCCGCACACCACGCGGCCTTCCACCCGTCTGCCTGCGGCACTCTGGCGCACGCGACAGCTCCACTGGCCAGCCATGCTGCCGCTGCTGCTGCCGCCGGAACTCATCCGGTTCACCACGCGCTGCTCCCTCCAACCGTATCCAGCGCGGGTTCTCTATCAGCGCCAGGCCTTTCGGCCGTGGCCTCAGTCAGACCGCATCACGGACTCCTAAAGGCGCCGTCGGCCGGTGCAAGCCCTCTCACCTCGGGCTTCCAGCACTGGGGCGCGAGTATGCCGTGCCCGTGTAGCATGTGCCAGGTCCCCGCGCCTCACGTGCCCACGATGAGCTCGGTTAGCATGGCACGCCTGGCCAATGACACTAAATGACTCAAGAACTTTTTTGGACATTCGGATAAATATTAAGACTTTATATTGAGAGACATTTGAAGGCAGTTTCTGGTTTGATACCGCCTCATACACTTATTCGTGCCATAATCGTCTTTGTCGCCACAAATAAGTTGAGGGTGTATTGAAGCATTTAGAAAACAAACTCAGTGAAACTAACATAGATCTTTGCTAACCCATTAGCTGACGTAGGTTTTACAGCAGGGTACATTTATTTCTGAGTCCATTGTTTCTCTTTCAAGAAACAAACTTAGGAAGTAGGCTATAACCCAAACATCGGTGATGTGTGTAAATAAATATGTAAATATGTAGTGTTTGTACAGTATAAGAGCTTTTATATAACGTATTGAGTGAATTCGTTTACCTGGGAGTGAAGTCGTATTGCACCTGCTCATCTCTCTTTATTTCTCTCTCGCTCCCTTCCTTTTTTTTTGTTTAATTTTTCTTATTTTGCTCCTGTTTTATTGTTGTCACTGTTCCGACACAAAGAATGATCATTTTTATTTTTTATAAAAGTGTGAACTGATATTTATTTACTTATTTTCGATTGTACTTTAAATGATTCAAGAATTTGCTGTAAATGAACTGTAAATGTAGTTAAATAAAATAATTAATAATACTTTCACGTTTTTTCCTTTCACTCAACTAAGCAACTGATACTTTTGTACTGAAACACAAATTTGCCCTTTGACTCCTCACTCAAAACGCATTATTATTATTATTATTATTATTATTATTATTATTATTCTGTAGGGTTTTCTTTTACTCCATGCTGTTTTTTTTTATTTTAATGAAGGCTACTTATGAATTTGTACGCAAAACTGAAAAGGACAAATTTAAATCATTACTGGTGGTGATTCTAATTACAGTAATGTGAAAACTTACCTGTGGGCTGTGGAATTTAAGACCAAGTATTAACACAACTGAGCACATTTAAATCATCAAAAAAAAAATCAAGACTGACCCATCACACATGAAATTTAACACAAATTAAATTACACTAATTACAATAATCCTTTCATCATCATTATTATTATTATTACATTTAATTTGCGTATTTAGATAAACAAGTCGCATCCAACTGCATATATTAATAACACATATGTGTAGTGTACAGTAATACTACAATATCCTATAAAATAAAATAATTAGTTTATATATAGAATATTCACTGCCGAATATTACCTAAAGTTAATATTAAATAAACTCACATTGCCACCCCAATAAGCCAAGGCAAGCTCATCTCGTTAGTTAAAGAAAATAACAAACAAACAAACAACTAAATAAACAAACAAAAAAATAATTCGTTACTATTATCAGACTAAACAAAGCTATTTTACTACTACTACTACTACTAATAATAATAATAATAATAGCAGGAGAAGGTGGAGGAGGAGGAGATTATAATTTCGGCCAATATCACAAAAAATTGCCACTACAGCTGTGGCACATTGATATCTCAATTATTTCTGACCTGACTGTATATAAAGTCGATTTTTTTCTTACGGTTTGTCTAATCTTATGTAAGATAAAGGCCAGAGGAAGCCAGTAATCACATTTGAATTTGGTAAGAGAAAAGATTCCTGGCCGCGATCTGACGAAATGAATTCAGGAGGATGCCCTGTATACATAACTAAACTCCAGCAGCTGGATAGCATATTTTTGCATCTTTTACAAATGTTTCATATGACCTTGTTTAGCTGGAACGATATGAAAATAAGATGGAATCTAAATATTCGTTGTTTCATATTCATTTGTTTGTTTTTCCTCTGTCTTTAACCTAGATTAAAGGATTTCCAAGCACAAAAACTTCCACAAATTCCAGACTTTGGTGGGAATATCACCATCATAAAGACCTAGGCCTAGCACCTATCATTGTGGATCTGATAGATAAAACGCGTTGTAAAACACAAAACCTGTCACAATTTTATAACTTAATTTCATACTGAAAATTTTGCAGTCCTCTCCCAGTGGGATCAGGGACGACTGTGGAACCTATTAAAACCTTGAAAATACGAAAACCTCCGACGTCTTCGGGACTTTTTAAAAATGTATTTATAAAAGTCCTCAAAGGCTACACAAATGTTATTTTGAATCTGCCCTAAAGAGCCTTTAATGAGTCTTGAGATTTAAATACCTTCTACAGACCACCTGACTGAACAAGAGACTGCGTGTCCACCATGCCTAGATCAACTAGTTCATCACGTTGTCGTTTTTGTATTCCAGAGGCCATATAAAGTACCACAAATCGTTTCTGTCCTAAACAGGTAATTGGTTAACACCTACTGTTATAAGGTATAACAATAGCTAGTGTCAAATCTGTCTGTCGGCATAAAGCCTTGAAATTTTATGAGTATGAATCCATATTAAACTGAAGCAAGAGGTCTGCTAAATGTCTTGTCTCCCTTTACAAACATCTGCTTGTTAGTAATCTTCGCTGCCTAGCCCATTTGCTGTGCGTAAAATGCAATTACCGTAAAAAGTAATGAGAATTACACGCTATCGCGTTTCCAAATTAATGATAAATATAGAAGAAAGAAAGATAGAAAGAAAGAAAGAAAAATCTCCTAGAATTCTGAAGAAAATGTCCCGCTGATTAAATGAGCTGAATATCAGGAATTCAGTGTTATGTTGTTATTTCTGCTTTTTAATTAAAAAATATATATATTTTTGGATGGATGATGGATAATCAGCTTGGAAACAATGTGCTTATCCATAACAACTAAAGATTTTTTTTTACAGAAACATAACCGCCTGTTACTATTATGTCATGTTAATGCTTAATCTAAACACCAATCAATCATCTGCACATGAATAAAATATAACATGATACATGAGGACAAACAACATAAAGAACTACATTTTTAATAATAATTTGCAAATGTCACTTGGGAAGTGAGATTAATTGACTTATTACGTGTGATGTTCAATTAATTGCCTTTGTGATATACAGGATGGCCCAAACAGGCAACCACTGTAATATAAAAAATTGTAAAAAAAAAAAAAAAAAAAAAACGATTCATGTCTTAGACACATAATAGCAGGTTCTATTGAAACTTCTTCTGTTAGTTTTAAAACCATCTTGGGTATTTTTGACCTTTTGGGCTACCCATGTGTTTAATTTCACGGTTGCATTCAGGGTTAAACGAAACTGCTTTGTTGGAATGTCAGATGAGTTGATTGCCACTATCTAACAAAGACCATGTTCCACATTTGACAAGTGTTTAACACATGAGAAGACAATGTATATGACATTTTCAATCATATTTTGATTATATATGATTATTAATAATTGCACTTCCTGTAAAGTTCCTTTCAATGTTCAAGAGATGTTATATTCACATAAATGTTCAAGTGTTTAAGAATGATCGAATATTAGCATGCAGATATCATGGAAAGCTGTCCACTATTCTGTCCATTGTCTACTCATGAATCAATTTAAAGAGTAAGGAACATTTTTAGTCATCACCAAGGCAGCAGTCCTAACAGATTAAACTGACAGACTGTGTTATTTTTTACTGTTTGAATATTTATGTTAAATCTTCTTTGTTCGTGCATGTGTGTGTGTGTGTTACATTTCTCAAAACCCATTTTTAAATCAGTCCAGATGCAGGTTCTTTAAGACCCTAGTATGTGTTGATGCAAAGGATTAGGAAGAATTGGAACAGTGCAAACAGCAAAATGAAAGGAAGAAAAGAGAAAAACAAACAAATAATATAAAGTGTTTTTGTAGCATTGTAGGACAATCGACATTGTTTGAGAGAGGATTATCTCTTTATTGTGGTTTGCACCTCTAGCTCTATGCTCTATTACGATTAGTACAGTGTAGAGATGTGCTTGATTTATTCATCATTTTTACTATTAATGTTATTCAGTCACTATGATCATGCCAAGAAACCATCATGGACTGAGGTGGTGTGAATGTGTGCGCGTGGGGTGTTGATACAGTAGCCATATGAGCACTCCTCTCCCTGGGGAGGACTAATCCTCTCTCTCGCTCTCTCTCCTTCATCTGTTCTTCCTTAAACGGCACATGGCACTGACTAGTATGTTTAATACCAGAAGACATATCTGGGAGTTTAAAAAGTCCCATTAAGTTTTCCAACTGTGTATTTTTTCAAACCAGCTGGACATTCAAATGTGTTTTGTGTGTGGTTATTTGTAAGCTGATGTGTCAGGTCATGAGTAGGGGTTATGTGTGCATCCAAAGGTCTATGATCCTAGGCTGATGAACTCCCATACATGACGGATCAATGTGTTTAATGAACGCTTCAGAGCCACAAAGACAGATGGAGAAGAGAAATAAAGACAGAGAGAGATAAAGCAAAGTATAAAAGAGAGGGAGATAGAAAGAGAGAAGGAGCTGGGTATTGAGAGTGTTTGAGCAGTTAAAGAAAGAGGGGATAATCCTGTAAGAGCGGTGAACTCTTGGATATTCATGACTGGCCGAGTGTGGACACTCTATGAAAAGAGGACATGGGCCTGGTCACAACACAACATCAAAGAGCACCATGGGAGCTCCACAGGCCAGTGTGTGTGTGTATGTGTGTTACAAGACCTTTGTTAGTGGTTGTCTGGCTTAAACCATTCAGAGTGGAAATGATCTGATGAGTGTTTATTCCTCTTCGAGAATGCTGTGATATGAGTGTGTGTATGAGAAAGAGATAAAGAGGGAACAAGTCAGATTATTCATGTTTGCTCTGAAATCTGAGCTTTTTCAAGCATATGCTTCAGTCTAACCCTGAGGGAATGCACACGCTAACCTTTAACAACCTCAAATTATATTAGTGCTAACTTTCTGTGCTCATCTTCCCAAAGTAACTGTTTCACTTCCTTATAAGTACAATATTAGACTTTGTATAATATTTTAAGAGTTTGAATAATATTAAGAGTTTGAATAATTTCAAGTTGATATAAATTGATGAACTATATATTTAATGCTTTGCTTTCAATTAATGTTGAGTAACATCATATTAATACAAAAAATAAAATAAAAAATTCTTATATTCTTATAATATAGTAGAAAGGACACACAAAAACAGTAAAAAGTCATCTGCTATAATGTTTGATTGTTTAATTGATCCATGCTGCTTGCTTGCTTGCATACTGTCATAATTATAGTCTTTTGTAGGTTTTACATATTGATGTGATGTCTATCTATTTTATCACAATCATTTACCACAAACACATCGTTGCCTGAGATTGAACCAGAAAATAAACATTAGAGCTATCAGAGATGTTTAATCTAGGTCGCATGAAATTGACTATTTAGCCTAATAGCTTATCTCTATTCTAACAAAGTTAGATAAATCCTTAGGTAAAAAGACAAGGTAACTATAAATAATTGTTAGCTTTATTATCGTGATGATTTTCTGGTGATTACACAGAGATAAAAGAGAAACCGAAAAAATAGACCCTATGCAAATAGATATGTATAACACATGTAAAAATAATAATAGACTGACAGATTGCCTGAAGTGTGTGTGCCCTGCTATGGATTGGCACCATGTTCAGAGTGTACTGTGCCTTAAGTCTCCTGGCATAGGCTCCAGGTCCCTGCAACCCTGAATACAGGATAAAGCAGTATAGACGATGAGTGGGTGAGAAATTTTTCATTGGTATTATTAAATAAGCAGCTACAACAAGTAGCCCAGTTTCAACAATTCATAATGTTTTTTGTGATTTGTTGTAAAAGAACAATTATACAGGTCTCTAAGTACAAAACAAATGTGATATACTGTCTCTCGTTTTATGTTTTTCTGTGAGGGCTTTTTCATGGACCCAGCACCCAACATTGTAAATCATCTCACTTTGCTTTTCCATAATTTATCTTTATTTCTTTTCATTTAACCGAATCAATGTCAGAAAACGTGTCTCATTACACCATGCTGTCATCTCTATCCACCTAGCTAATAGAATTCAAAGCACTGATTTTTGTGATACACAGTTGTAACAGAGATAGACATAAAGGAAAAAATATATATAATCAAACAAAACAAAGTGTGCCGAATCACTTTCTCCCATTTAACTTTCCACCTATTTACTCATGACCTTGGATGTTGGCATATTGTGTTTCCGTTTTTTTTCCTTTTCTTGTTGAATTGCCTTTTTTAGATGTGCATTCCTTTACCAGTGATTTCTCTGTTCATGTGTCTATCCTTTCTTTCCATCCATTTCTTATTGCTTGTTTGTTGATCTGTAGACCAGCCCTTCTCATCCATCATATCTTTCACTCTTCTTTTACCTCAATAACCTTTCCTTTTGCCCCTTGGCATAAAGTGTGGGGGTAAACTGTGATTCATGCACACAGACAGACACACACAAATGCAAACGAGGAACTTTATTAGACTATATGGGTTTAACCAGGACCCTGTGTGGTTGTTAAAGATGTCAGTGTCAGGCAAAGATTCATCACTGTCGGAAATAGGCAGAAAAAGCAATCTGTCTGGGAATAACTTCTTGATCTCTCCATATGGATGGTCTAAAGCAGATTATAATACCAAACTTGATATATTGACAAAGAATTGAAAGCATTCTTACTTAGAGCATTTTTATTTTTACAATTGCTGGGCACAATTTTTATCTACACCTAAGAAAAATATTAATAATTAAAGCAGTGCAAGGACTAATCTTACGAACTGTGTCCACCAGTGGTGATGCTCTGAAGTTCAGTTGTAAGATGCAAATGTTCCTTGAGTGAGAGCTCTCATTAGCGAAATATGACACGTCCAGCAGCTGTCACTGAGTTGTTAGTGACAGCTCTAATCAGTGTGTCCTCAGCACGCCATGACTAACTGTTAGTGTGTGACAGTGAGTTTTTGATTTGGGCACTGCTGTGACGACTGTGCTTTGGTTATGGGGAAAAAAGACCCATAGGTCATCCCTCCCTGGCTTCTTCTCCATCTGAGTAGGCTCCAGCTCTGCCCAGGCCAACATTTCCCACAGCATGCTGGGAGGCACAATGCCCAGCCTTCAACCCATTGGTTACGCTCTATTAACAGCTTGTAAACTTCTCATAGCTATGGCTCAGAGCCTGAAGCCACATAGCAAAGTGGGTTTACATAGATCTGATGTTCTCCCCATCACTCACAGTCTCTTTTCCTAAATCTCTACCCTTTCTCCCTCGATTGAAGGGTTTTTTTTATTGCTTTGTGTCAACCGTCTGACTTAGAGGCCCTATGGTGTGTCCCTGCACCTGTCTCCCTATAGAGCTGGAAATGAGAGAACATAGTTGTTGGCATCTGTTAACTTCTCATTAGAACTTTGCTTTATGCAGGTTATCTGGTGCACAGGACAGCTCGGTACAGCACACCGTGTGGCCACAAGCTGGCGAGGGCCCAGCAGCCGGCGGGTGAGTGAGTGCAGCCGGCATTTAGCAGACGCTCTGCAACGTCTGTGTCCTAGCTATGAATATGGAAACAGGCATTCTCTGTTTCCTAGTTGCTGATTTCAGTGTGTTATCTGTTTTGACCTTTCAGGTGGTAGGAAAGGGAGTTTGCATTAGCTGTCAAACTTCACAACCAGCGGAACTTCTGTGAAGCCGGGTGTTTGTTTGTTTGTTCATTTGCTTGTATAGCGTAATTAAGCTGACAGGCCTTGCAGCAAAGCATTTTTGCAGGCTTATGCAGTGTATCATTAGCCAAACCCAAGGGCCAGGTTTTTAGAAGTTGGTATAAATCTGTCTGCAGGACTATATTACACTTAGAATCATTTAACTAGTGAATGCGGCCAGCATATGTAATTTTTTCTGTAATGATCTTGTTTAAGTCAGCTTTAGTCTTAGAGATGCTGAGGTAGTCTATAGAGCTGCTTTACAGATAACTACATATGAACTTCACCTGGTCTGATCAGACAGAATAACTAGTGAACTTGTGATCTTTATATACATATGATTTACCATACACTGGTATGTCACCACCAAATCAAACTAATTATAAACAGTGAAGTGAACCAAAATATATACAGTACGGTGCAGCAGTTTTAGGCAAGTGTAAAAAAGTAAGAATGCTTTCAAAAATAGAAGTGAGTTTATTATTTTTTTAAATAAAAATAATTCTTCATGCAATCACACATCGATGATGTTGAGATCAGGACTCCTTATACTTCTACAGTATATTCTGAAGATAGTTCTTAATGACATTGGCTATATGTTTGGGGTTGTTTTCCTGCTGCAGAATAAATTTAGGTCCAACTTCTTTATGGCATTTCATGATAGATAAATACTGCCTGTATTTTTTTTTGCATTGAGGACATCATTAATCCTGACCAAATCTCCAACTCCTATTTTCAGAAAGGTGTCCAGAAATTATTTATTGTTCACAAAAAAACCTGCCTCCTGTTACAGCCAAATATTTCATATTTTGATTCATCAGTCCAGAGCACCTGCTTCCATTTTTCTGCACAACAGTTCATATGTTTTTATACATAGTTGTGTTGCTGAGTCTGGTTTCTACTTTGGAAGTATTGCTTTTAATTCTTCCATAAAGCCCACGTTGACCGGTCATCTTTAAATAGTAAATGAATGTACCTGGGTTCAGCTGGTTTTCACCAGTTCTGTGCTGATGGCTCTGTTGGACATCTTCCAATGTCGAAGTGAAGTAAGCATGATGTATCTTTCATCTTCTGCATTACGTTTCTTTGGACAACCACTACGTTTACTGCCCACAACATTTCTTTCTGCTTTTTTAAAATAACTTGAACAGCGCATCTTCTAACCTCAGTTTGCTTTGAAATCGTTGCCTGGGAGAGACCTTGCTAATACAGTATAACAACTTTGTATCTTGTTGCTGTGCTCAGACTTGCCATGGTCTTCCTCAACCTCACCTTTGTAGCAGAGTTTTGCTGTTTACCCAGTTTAGGCCTGTTTCTTTTTCAGTTAATGACTGTATTTCCCCCTAGATACAGTATAATTGATTATCATTAGCACCTGCAACCTTGATATAATTGGTTAATCATACCCCTGGCTTTGATCCTACGAAATCCCAGATTTTGTGCAAGTGTATGAATGGATGTTGAAAATATTTTTAGTAAATATTTAGAAAATATTTAGTAAAAAAATATATATATAATATACACTACCATTCAAAAGTTTTAGATCACTTGCAAATTTCTTTGTTTTTGTTTAGTGATTTATTTTCTACATTCTACAACAATACTGCAGATTTCAAAACTATAAAATAATAAAATAACACATTAGGTAATTATGCAACAAAAACAACAGTTAGTTGTTATTTTAAGACACAGAGGTCAGCCTTTCTGTAATAGTTCTTGCAAGAACAGTATTGTCAAGTGCATTTGCAAAATCCGTCAAGCACCATAATGAAACTGGCTCTCATGAAGTCCATCCCAGGAGGGCGAGACCAAAACCTACCTCTGCGCCCAGACGAGAAGTTCATTTAGAGTTATCAGCCTGAAAAATGACCAATTAACAGCACCTCAGATTAGAGGCGTTATGAAGTCTTTACAGAGCAGAAGTAGCAGAAACATCTCAATATCAACTGTTCAAAGAAGATTAATGCATTTTTGGACGCCTTCAGCATTCCTTTACAATGTAGAAAGAAATAAAAATCAGGAACCATCATGGAGTTAGAAAGTGTTCTAAAACGTTTGAACGGTAGTGTATATATAAGATATAATATATATACATACTTGAAGGGATTCTTACTTTACAGCATTTTTCTCACCTGCCTAAATCTTCTGCACAGGACAATGTATACATCAATCAGTCATAACACTATGACCACCTAATAATGAGTAGGTCTGACACTTTTCAATGAAACCAGTTTTAACCTTTTCAACAATGTGAACTAGAGTAGCTCTTCTATTTGATCAGACTACATGTATCAGCCTCTGCTCCCCATAAGCATCATTGAGCCTTGACCATCCATGACCCTGTGGCTGGTATCCAGATTTTCCTTCCTTGAAACACATTTGGAAGGTTCTGACCATGGCAGACTGGTAACATGACAACATTTAGTCCCAGTTGCTAGTTACAATATCCATTACAATGTTAGCTGAAAGTGGGTGGGATATATCAGGAACATTTTGTCCATGAAGTTGGTGTGTTGGAAAAAGAAAAAAAAATTGCAAGCATAAGAATTTGGGTGACTTTGACAAGGGACAGATTGTAATGGCTAGAGGACTGGTTTGTAGCAACTCCAAAACTGCAGCTATTGTATTATGTTCTTGGTCTACAGTGGTCGGGAACTACCAACAGTGGTCCAAGGAAGAAAAGAATGGTGAACCAACAACTGATGCATGTGCCTATGTAGTCTGATCCAATAAAAGTGCTGCTGTAGCTCAAATGCTGGCTCCCATAGAAAAGTTTCAGATTACACAGCGCAATAGTGACATCCTCACTATTTGGCAGGTGGTAATAACCATATGGCTGATCAGTGTACAATACATATCCCTCATGTTGTGTTTCATTTTAGTTCACACTCATAATATTCCTGTCGTTTTTGAACTGGATCATTTTATTTAATTATAAATCCACTGTACATATAATATCACCTACTGTAATGTTGTATTAGATCTAATTATCAACTTCAGCTCTTGTAAACATTACAAATTATTAACTTGTATTTGCTGTGTATGTCATGCAGGCCTTATTTACCTGAACTTAATACCTTGCGTTGTTTGGGTCACTTAATTCTTTTAACTTGTGGCAAAAAATAACAACTTTTGTGCTCCCAGTCCAATATAGCTCACCAATATAATTTATTTATTTATTGAAAACAAAAGCTCAAATGTACACTGAAAAAAATTAACTATGTTATAAATATAATGCTTGACACATGAACATATTTACAATTTTAAAGTAGCCCGGCTGTCATTTCTAGGATCCCCCAATTCTTCTGATTTTTCTCAGGACACCATTAGCCGGTTTGCCTGTGTATTTATTACACTAGCCAGTTTGCCTGGCATCACATGCTGCCCATATCTTTGGTGGACATCAAAGCGTCCAAAATTCCTCCAGAGTGCTGTAAAAGACTCGTGGCAAGTTAACGCAAACGCTTGATTGCAGTTATTGTTGCTAAGGGTGGCCCAACCAGTTATTAGGTTCAGGGGGCAATTACTTTTTCACATAGGGCCATGTAGGTTTGGATTTTTTTTCTCCCTAAATAATAAAACCCCTCATTTAAAAACTGCATTTTGTGTTTAATTGTGTTATCTTTGACTAATAGTTAAATGTGTTTGATGACCAGAAACATTTTGTGTGACAAACATGCAAAAGAATAAGAAATCAGGAGGGGGGCAAATAGTTTTTCACACCACTGTAAATCAATATTTACAGCATCTACCTCTTTCCGCGTGTTTCCATAAACCCATCTCCCCTCTAGTTTTGTCATGTTCATGACAATGGTTACCATAGAGTCCATGAGGAAAATTTGAAAACAGGACTTGCTATCATCCACTTTGGAAATGGCATATGGAGTTAGGGTTAGGGTTTGGTTCTATTTTTAAATGAAAGGAGACTACAACTTCAGCTGGATCTTCTTCCTTACAGTGTCAGTGTATTCCTCCTTGGAATATACTCTGTGTCATCCTCAACCTCTGATTCTTCCTCCTCTAAACCCTCCTCAATGTCAACTTGGCTTCCTCCTTATCACTGTCATTGTCAAATATAATTCCACAGCTTCACATGCAGTATATCTCCTGGCCATCATGCTGCTAAAGGCTCAATTGTGAGTAAGACCTCAAAAAAACTTTATACTGTACTGTACCAGAGCTGCAAGAAACTATTATAATTGTGGACAATGTTGCAGTTTTGGTTTTCAAAATGTGTAGTAAAAATTACGTTGTCAGTGGGTTCCCTTGTGGGTTGCCATGGAAGATAAAAAGGGGTCATAAAAAGTGTGTCTGCTCAAAGACACTTTCATGGTTAGGTGTGGGAAAGGAGTGTAGAGATGTGCTTGAATTCTATTTTATACACCAACTGTAGTCTGACCAAAAGTTCCCTAAAGCTAAAATTTTTTAAAGCTCAAATTTTTATTAAAATATATCAAATGCCTTGTGTGAACAAAGTTATTGAACCTCGTGAGAAATAGATAAAATTACAGCACTTTTTTAGGAAGGGAAACTTGTAAATTGGTCAGATTTGACCGGAACACAGCATGTGGGAAAATAGTTCTTGCTCTGTGTTCTTTGTATTTTAATATCTTTCATTACATTTACAGGTTAAAAGTTCATGATTTTTATTCTGCCACATAAATAAAAGTATAAATTTTACTTTGACAAACAGACTATCAGGTGCAAAAGGTAATCTACGTACACTGGACATCCATTTAGAATAGTTTTAGAAAATGTGTGCATGTCTGTTGGGGGGTTACTTTTATAAATGCACTTGTCTGTTTGAGACCAGCCAGCAGAGTCCTGCTCATCTAGGCATGCTGTAATGTTTAATAGTGTCCACAGGAAACAGACTCGGTGTGAATGAGCTGATTGAACCTCCAGGTGCAGCTCCAGAAACCCAGGCCTGGCTGGCCAGCTTGGCCCAGCCGGAGCACACCGAGAACCCCACAAAGACAGCCCTCATGTTCCTGCCTGGCTCCAACAGGCCCTAACCCACAGCAGCCTGGTGATAAAGGGGAGCAGTGGATGCTGGGGGCAGGGGTACGGATGTGATCCCCCCACACCACCCCATTCAGCCCCCGCAAGCTGGAAGGAAGGATGGAGAGAGTGGAAAGGGGGGTGGTGGGGTGCGTGGACACCAGGTTCTTTCTTTGGCCCTCTTTTTCATCTCCTCTCTGTCTCTGTGGCAGTGCAGGTGTCCCATTCTGGCCTATCCCTCGCTCCTTCTTTCTGTTTCTGTTTCTTTTCATGGACACACACAGACATGTATATACACACACTCACACACACAGCGGACAAACACCAAGCTCTAATCCATCACAGGCTGGCTTTTATAGGTTATATTGTAGAAAAACACACCGCCCCTAACACACGCATCCACATAAAACAGGCAGGTTGTGTTCTGTTGCTTTGCAGGTGCCTGGCATGGTGATTGCTCTGCTTGTGTGTGTGTGTGTGTGTGTGTGTGTGTGTGTGTGTGTGTGTGTGTGTGTGTGTGTGTGTGTGTGTGTGTGTGTATACAATACCATTCACTAGTTGGACAGCACCGGGTGCTCTAACCATTTGCCATAACGTCTTTACCATTTGCATCCTTTCATTTCAAAAACACTTCTTTCATTTCCTTGTTTTGAATATGGCATCATTAATTCTTCTTTCTTTCACTCTCCCTCTTCTCTGTAACTTCCCTTAAGGGGCAGGATCATAGACAGAATGTCAAAATAGAGGATGTGGCTGTTTTGTAAAGTTTGCCTTTCGAAGAGAGGAGGAGAAGAGAGTGAGTTAATTGCAGCATTAGCTCATTACCTGTGTCTTCTCTTCCTCATTTGCTTCCTTTGCTCTGGGAGTGTGTGTCAGAGACTGCATGACAGAGACATCTACCAGGACAGATTAGTCATACAATGATTAAAGTAACAGCAAAAGGATATCATCTAGAGGAATCACACAATCATTTATATTAAGTTATTCAGCATTTCTGGCAGTTGCTCAGTGGATGAGTATGGACTTCAGAAATTGCTTCATTGGAGGGTAAGAACTGAAATCTTTATTGGATTAATCTAAGTGGAACTGTTTTATCAAGGATCAAGATTTTTTGCTCTCCTGGATGGACTCTCCTGAATTTCTCTGCTGTGATCTAGCTGTGGATAGGACTTTGTTGAGCAGATCCTCAGCCTGTGATATAAGTGTTCCTTTGCGGAGGTGCCTCTGAAACCTCAGAAGCATGCAGCCTGTGTCTAGTCTCAGGGGCAATGGACAGGGAGAGGGCAATTTTCATGAGCTCATGCCCAGATCAGGATTTGTTACTGGTGGTGCAGGAGCAGGAGGATCAGGTACTAGTTCTGGGGGTCTTCATGGCCCTCAGCGACACCCTAAATTTCCTCGAGAACTCAGCTTGGAAGAACAGCAAGAACTTAGACGGAAGATCAACAGTCGTGAGAGAAAGAGAATGCAAGACTTAAACTTGGCCATGGATGCTTTGCGAGAGGTAATGGTACCATTCTCTTCTTCCCCCACCTCATCCTTGGGTGCAGGAGGAGGGCTGCAACACCCTTACCTACCCCTCGGAGCTTCACCAAATGGTCGCCGTCTTTCCAAGATCTCTACATTGGTCTTGGCCCGCAACTACATCCTACTCCTTGGCTCCTCCCTCCAGGAGATGAGGCGGCTGCTTGGTGAGGTCAGTATCGGGGGGACTGTACCACACCTGCTCCTGACAGGAGGGTGGCCATTTGTCCCTGGGCCAGGACAGCTCTTGCTCAGTTCACCAGAACAGCCACTTGGACTGGCCCAGTGTTCTTCATTGCCAATGAATGGTGCCCCAGTCCTGGAGGAGTCCACATGGAGTTCACGGGGGGTGGCAGGAACACCACTGTGCCCCTGTCGAGTTTGTCGGGTACCAAGAGTAATGCATGCAACTCCTACATCTCGCTTCCAGAAATGAGCATCAAAAACTTAGGACAGAAGGACAATAATTGCATAAAAAAAGTAAAAAGCAAATATGTATTTCATATAAACATGCTATCATATCTTTTTCTGGTTTACCTTGTGGCTTTCTTGTTGACTTTTTTGTTGTATTTTTAATTGTGTGTGGGGAAAAAAAAAATAATAATAATAATATAATATATATCATTATAATAATATATATATCATTATAAAATAATGGGATTATAAATGAATGTAGTATGGGAGGCAATCAAAATAAATACAGCAATATCATGAAGATGTTTATTACCCTAAAGTGTATTCTTTTGCACAATATAGTTGTTTTGAAAATGAATTTTAAAAGGAAAAAAAAAAATCTGACAACTATATTGGTCTGACAGTTAGCTAAATGTGCAAAGATTGGAAAAATGGCAGCTTTTTCTACTTTTTGATCATCCTTATTATAAACAACATGTGTTTATTAACAAAGATCAAAGCTTGTATGTTTTTCTTTGTATTTCTACTTCTGAACTATGTAGCTATATAACTCAGTAGATATGTATTATAGGTATTTGCATTTTGTGAATTTTCCTCCATCCTGTTTTTGTGCCCATTTGTATGTGTGTGTGAGTGTGTGTGTAAGAGAGAGAGAGAGAGAGAGAGAGAGAGAGAGAGAGAGAGAGAGAGAGAGAGAGAGAGATCCTCATATAAGTGAATGCAAGCCTAGGAGGTTGAAATAATTACTTCAACCCTCTTCATGCAATAAGGAGGTGCAGCTTACAGGAGCACTATAACCGTCTTCTAACCCCCAGCCTTACTTCTTTACCCCACCTCAAACCTCCATTCAGTCCTACTAAATAAAACCCCAACATCAAAACCATCCCCCATAATTACTGCACACTTCTTCTCTTCCTCCCCTCCTTCCTTCATCCTTGGCTAGTAGCGGTAAAGGGCCGTTTAGTTGGGCTGGTGTGCTGAATTCTCATTACTCATTACACTCTCCTCACAATACGTTCAAACGCCCAGAAAATGTGTTTCCATCAAAAGAGTTCGCCCTGTGAAACTAGAAACAAGCACCCAAGTCTCTGACGTCTAGCACCCCAGTGGTAAAGAGCAGCCCTCTTTTCACTCAGAATAGAAAAGGAGGCTGCGGTGAAAGCAAAGACAGTCCCAACTCTGAGACAAGGGCGTTGTGCATGATAATGCTGATCATAATCATAATAACGATGATAAAATAGTAGGAATAATTGGCCCAGTGGTGAGAGGGGGATTATCTCAGACGAGCAAGTAAAAGAGGGCAGCGGATTGAATGGAGCGAGCCTGTTACCCATAGGGTGAGACAAAGAGTGAGGTAGATGCTATTAAGCAAGATTAAGCCTAATAGAGCTTGATTTTCTTACAACGGAAAAAAGCCGGGGGCGTCTAAGAAGTGTGAAAGATCAAAGATTCCGACTTGAATCCTCAATTCTTGCAAAGACTCACATAAATACACATTAACTTGTGCTTCTTTATATTTACATATAGCTGTCCTGACTTGGAGGGCTTCAAGTTTTACTCTCTTATTCAACTCAGACCTCTCTCTCTTACTTGCTCTGTCTCTTTCTGATGCTGTGAAATTCATTGTCTAAGGGATATAGAGGTCTTCTCTTTCTCTTTGTGTTCTGGCTTTAACTCCCAAGCAATGCTCAATTCAGCCAAAACAAAGAGAAACAGGCAGGAGACAGTAGAACAGGGCTGTCTCGTTGTTCTTTACTAAATGGCAACATGTCGTTGCTAGCTAATTGATATATGTCTAGTTCGCTATGTATTGTTCAATATAATTAGATATATGCAAAATATATTATAAATCTCTATTGTATATGATTGATTAAAATTGGTTGATTCATTCATGAAACATCTGGCATGCAACCCTCTGTGTAATATGTATTAGAATGAGTGGACTATATAAACATGGTGGAGTAATGGTAATATTGTCAGAGCATTAATGTTAAGGAAAAATAATCAAATGCTTTTGATTAATCATGACAGGAAATTTTTTAAAATGAAAATGTACATGGAAATTTCCCCACTCTGCAACAAATAAAGGTACATCTTATCACAAAGAGCTTTACAGATATTTTATTAACTGAACATTATTGGTTTGCATCTGTCGCACGTCACATATCTGTTTGTTATGTAATCATTAAAAAAGTGTAGTTTTGGTTTATTTATAACTACTTTATTTCAGTTTAAAGTTTAGTTTTACTGTGTAAATGTGTGTGTGAACAAAGTTGAAGACTAATTGCAGGCCATCCATCGAATGGCTTTTGGGGTAAAGAATGAGTGTGAGAATGCCTCCACTCCTCCTTTCAGACCCACTGGACATTTTGAAGATTTATTTCTCTCTGCCCTGGATTCTTTCACTGTTACTCCAGCCAAATCTCTACCCTCCCACTACCTCGCACAAGATGACAATCTTAAATATACTGCACAGATTAATGCGTATATGTAAAAGGGGGGGAAATGTAATACTTTGGAATAGATTATCTTAATTAGGAGTTTCTATCTAGGCAGTCGCGCGGCTCACAGATTAAGTCAGAGATAATGCTTTTCAAGAGATAAGTCCTATTGACAGTGTAGATTTGGAATCCTCTCCTCTTTTTCTAAGCTTTTCTTTTTTTCTTCACTGTAACAAAGCCTCTTCTTTGTTTAAAAGCTACTGTTTTTTTGCTTTGTACTTTTCTCTTGTCTTGTCTTCTCTCCTCACCTCTCTTCTCTTCTCCTCTGCTTGCCTGTCCACTTTTTCTATGAGTCACTGGATGCAACGTGGGGAGTCTGAGTCATAGGAAATGCTGAGCAATAAATTTGAGCATGTGAATGGTAAGGGGGGAAGAGGAGGAGGAGGAGGAGGGTGGATCTTCAGACCCTGTTCATTTCCCACCCCTCTTATTTATCTCTTTAACTTAACACCTTCTGTACCCCCTCATCCCCTTAAATTCCTTACCGTACCACAGCCCAGCCTAGTACACTCACTATACTCAGTCTAGTAATGACCTGATAAAAATTATACCATGGGAAAGAACCGATTTTAAATTAAAGTTCATGCAAAATTGCAAATACATTTAATCACCTATCTTGATATTAATTTTGCAAAAAGTTTGCTTAAAGCCTCAAGACAAACATATCTATTACTAAATATAATCCACGTGCCAGAAAATCATGAACATCAGGAATGCCATATACCTAAATCTTTATGTGTTTGTGATTTATAGTTTTTAATAAGATTAGGTTAAAAAATACGGTCCATAAGTGTTTAGGTCTTCAAACTGTCCACTGTGTGGAGAGGAAAGCAAACACCCACACTTTTCTTGTGTCCATTCTGGCACCGTTAACTCAGTTAACGTGAAGAGAAGAGCAAACACACGCACACTTACTAACACACTTTCCAGCCTGGGTGTCTCTGTTGGCGTGGCAATGACCCTGTGGCTCCCAGTTTGACCTGTTTCCCTGAGCTTGCCTGAGGGCAGCAATGCCAGTTAACACATCACAGAGCTCGGCCTCTATTCTCACTCTCCCTTTTCTTCCATGTTCCACTCTTTTCTCTCGGCGAGCCCCCTTTCACCCTGGCCGTGCAGCTGACAGGGAACAGGCCGCTTTCTTTCGCTCCCCTTCTCTCACTCCTCTGTTCTCTCTCGGCTTTTCTTCCCCTTCTTTTCTGCTTAATTGAGTTGTTTGGCAGACAGGCTTGTCAACCCGCCGCCACATCGTGGGGAGTCTGTGTGTGTGCGCGCGCGCGCGTGTGTGTGTGTGTGTGTGTGTGTGAGTGTGTGTGTATGTGAGTGTGTATATATGTGTGAGTTGGAAGACACTGAGCAAGGGTTAGCTGGCCTTTGTGCTCTTGTAGACGGGTTAGTTTTTCACGGTTAGTGCTGCTTGAGTAGACATTCTACAGGGACAGTGTTGGGATGACAAAATGTGATCATGAAATTCCTAATCCAGTTTTACAGTCTTGTAAAATTACTAGGGTAATAATCACCAACATGCTGCTATGAGAATGCTTAGCTAATTTGTTAAATTCAAATTTATTATTAATTATCAATATATTCCTCCTATTTTTTAGTTTTCTTTAATTTGTTTGCTTGTGTTTCCAATACTTGTTTAAAATTGGTAAATTTAAATGATACAGATTTTTTTTAACCATAGAAATGTCCTCTAATCATCAGGTTTAATCTGATATTTCGAAAATATAAAAAGTTTTAATTTATCATTCATGCAAGCTATAAGAGAGAACAGAATATGAAAAAGAAAGTCATATTTTATGGGGTTACAGTGTATTAATATAAGGAATCTTGTCAATTTCATCATTTTCATGGATTTTTTTTTAACTTAAATTATCATTCTCATTTCACCTGAAATGTGAGTAGCTTGCTAAGTGTCTCAATGTTGACTCGACATGAAAATTATTAATTTGAGAACAGAGGTAGAGTTTTGCTTAAACTAAAACATATAATGAAACAATCCCCAAGAGCTTACCCAGTGGTCCATCTCATTAATAGTGTCTAGAGAGAGAGAATGAGAGAGAAATAAAGAACTCAGTGGAGGAAGCCTAGCAAACACCATCTATCTCACTTCCCTACAAGTGATTCCCAAACAGCATAAGCTATATATCTCACTTCACTATAAGAGCTAAGCAAATACAATAAGTAGTTGTAAGAGAAAGGCACAATACAGTACTTAAGAGCATCATAAACAGTTTGTGTGTGTGTGTGTGTGTGTGTGTGTCCGTGTGTGTCCTTACTCAGTTACCATAAGACCAGATATCAGGTCTTTACTGAATAAATAACGATATAAATATTTAGTATTAATATAATAAATAATTAGTGCAGTAATTCTGTTTTATTTATAATTATACATATGCATAAGTTATAAGATGTTTTCTTATAACTGAGATAAAAAAATATTTCTTATGCTCTGTTCTGCTCTTATTGCACATACATGTCCTTTCATGTTTTTCAACACAGAAAGATTTTTTTTAATCCTATATTTATTTTATTTCATTTTTAGTTTGGGATTCAAATAATATTCACATGAATTTTAGTGATGAAATTTAATTAGACATACACATACATACACAAATTACAGTATGCCTGCCAATAATTAATTAAAAAATTAAAAGGATTAATAAAATTTTCATTTGTATTTTTAAGTGGGTTTTTTTTCACACATTTGATTAAAGGTAGAGTTTTCATATGATTAAAAAGAGCGGGGAAAAAACTGCTTTTATTTGACCGAGACAATATAGTCAATTAATTAAGTAAATTTACTTGTTATTATATTAAATTATACAAATTAGATAAAAAAAAAATTATAATAATTTTCACCAGAATTGTTATCATTATTATTTTTCACAGTATGTGAGTGTGGGTTAGTGAGCACGAGGACATGTTTGTCTGAAGGAGTGATGCTTTTCGAGTGAGTGATGCTGTCCTGCCCTCCTCTTTCTCCCTTGTGCACTCTGCTGCACATCAGAGACAGAGACAGCAAAGGGCAAACGGTTTATGTGTGTGAGTGTGTCATTTATAGACAAGGTCTGGACTGGAGCCACTTTACTTCAACCTCTCTCACACTCACCATTTTCCCCTTCACCCTCCCTCCCTAAACATATACACCTCTTTTCTCTTCTGGGGCAAACTGACATCAGTGCCAAACTACACACACAGACACACACACCCTCTGGAGTTGTACTGACAGCAGAACTCAGCCAGAAGGCAGACAGACGTTGTGCTGACCAGCACAAACCTGGAGACACACTGGCCCAAGGGCAGTTGCAGGGAGAGAGCGAGAGAGAGAGAGAGAGAGAGAGAGATGAGAGGAGCAGGGTCAGACCTTCTCTTCTCCAGCCTGCTGGAATGCCAAAACCAGCCGGCAGGGTCAAAGCATGATGCTCAGCAGAATTCATAAATACGGCTGTCCTCTTAAACTGGGCCATAATGTAAATTACTTCCAACTTTACAAATTATGGCATGGCTGCACATTTGTATAGACAAGATAGACTGAATTGTTCTATAGTGGTGATAGTGAGTCAGTTAGCATGTGTGAAAATGTATTTACACCCACTGAGAGAAACCATTTAGGGATATCAGTTTGTACCTGCAAGAGACATGGATGCTCAATTACTGCTCATAAACCTGTATAAAACATGATTTCAAATCAATATTTGAAAGTTGCCCAAAAAATAAATAAATAAATAACATAAGTCCTTTCTGCTGATGTTTGACTTTTTTAGGCAATAATGAATATTTTGGTGAATTTTATGAATTAAAGATTATCAGTTTTGCTAACCAAATAAGATCCATAAAATGTGCATTGTCAATATGTACAAATTATTGACAATGTTTCTTTATACCTTCTCAATGGCAAAGAAGATGTCCTTAACATTTCTGTCATAACAAACATAGTCTATGCATTAACTGCTTTTCATGATTTTCTGGACTTTCAGCCAGATATATTTTCTATGTTAAGAGACTGAGCCATAAGACTTTTAAAAATTGCATGTCACGTCCATAAAAACTATCAATGTGGTGTAAGAAAAGAGTAGGTAATGGAGGGCCTGTAGCCAAGTTCCATGAGACCTGAGTCCCATAAGTCCCAGGGGACCTGTGGCATGTCAACCTGGACAGAGCACCAATCCATCACAGAGTACACACACACTATGGAGAATTTGGAAACACTGATTAGCCTATACTCTGCATGTCTCTGGACTGTGGGAGGAAACCAGAGTACCTAGAGAAAACCCAACAAGCACAGGGAGGACTTGCACATGCCACACACAGACCTAAGGAATTAATTGAACCCTGGACCCTGGAGGTGCAAGGCTACAGTGCTAACCCCTACTATACCATGCCATCTGTGGATCATTTAATTAAAAAAATAACAGGTATTCCCTATGACAAACATTCATTACCACTTTAGTTTAGTTTAGTTTAGTTTAGTTTCGTTGACAGTACGAAACAAAATTATATCAATGCTAACACAATACAGTTACTAGCATTTCAGCACTGGGCTTTGTTAGACCTCAGTAAAGACAGCACATGCAACCTTTAAAGTTTAACCCAGTACTGAGATATACAGCCTACTTACATTCCTAAATAATATTACATTGTTGTCTTATTACATGTTGTCCTAGTGGCTGCTCATTGTTTTTATATTTTACAAGTGACAATTGATTACCTGCCAGGATCATGTTTTTTTTTTGTTTTTTTTTACAGCAAAATATTAATGGTTGATTTTAAATATCACTACTGTTGCATGGTGAAAAGCGAAAAAGCCTTTATGTGTTTTAGATAGAAGGAAAACAAATTTTTACTGATTAATTATTTTAGAATATACGGCAAGCTTTGACCTAAAAGCAGTATTCACTCATATAATATACTGTATGTATAATATAATATACTGTTTTCTTTAAAAATAAAAATCATCTTGCCTGAATGTAATATATCTGTTGCTGTGTTCATTTGTAGTCTGTGTAAATAACTAAGCAGTCAGTTCTGACCTTCACAAACAGTTCCTGCATTGTCGCCATTGCTAAGATGTTGCCGTGCTAAAAGACATATAATGTGGTAGATGTCCTAATGTCCTCATGCATACACTGGGCACCGGAGCAAAAAGGGTGGTGTGGGTTACAAAGTGTGCTCTGTTAGAAGGGGCATGGTCACACTCTCACACACACTCTCTGATACACCCAGCAACACACACACAGGTCACTCCCGGTCTCTGCAGGTCAGGTGCCGCTTGGCTCGCCTGGAGTCTCATTTACATGTATTAGCATACTGTCAGAATGCGTCAGAGAGTTGGAGTTGACCCAAAACCAGAGAGATAGACATAAAGAGAGTTAGACAGAGAGAGAGAGTTAGACAGAGAGAGAGAGAGAGAGAGAGTTAGACAGAGAGAGAGAGTGAGAGAGAGAGAGCGTGAGGGTGAGAGAGAGAGAGAGTTGCCTAACAATATTAAACATTTGAGTTAATGAGTTAATGAGTTAATGTTTTTCTTCATAACAGTAACAAAAAGAACATTTCCTGCGTCTATGGTGGCACGATGATTTCATATGAAATCTCTCTCTCTCTCTCTCTCTCTCTCTCTCTCCCTCTCTCTTTCTCTCTCTCGCTCTCTCACTTTCTCTGTTTGTCCTCTCCTGCTGAGGGACACTGATGTGTGTTTACTGGCGTTGTGTCTCTGTGCAGGGAGGCTTGTAGCACAGCAAGGGTCTCACACAGGTGTGAAACACACACACACACACACACACACACACACCACACAGATTGTCCTGGAATGACAAGCAGAATATGAATATTAAAGAAAGTATCACTGCTGGAATACAGCTTAATGAGTGAGCCAGAAAATCCACAGCAGACAGCAAGAGGCTCGGCCGCTTAGAAATACAAAAGCAGAAAT